>JAOBAT010053426.1:1533-29108 GCA_026413305.1 Hydrozoanthus tunicans
AGGCCTTAAAACGTAATGATTAAAGCATTCATTACCTGGTACGCACTTGCTTATGCGACAAAAACATTTTCCTGCTTCGTTGAACATCAGAGTTGTTTTTAGTTTGTTTGGCAAACGACACCGAGGCAGTCCCACAGGACATTGACGACACATAACTGGAATGCAAAAAAAGGAAACTTTCAGTCCTGCAGGGACTTGTGACAGAGGATCCGAAATTCTGTTAGGCCTTAAAACGTAATGATTAAAGCATTCATTACCTGGTACGCACTTGCTTATGCGACAAAAACATTTTCCTGCTTTGTTGAACATCAGAGTTGTTTTTAGTTTGTTTAGCAAACGACACCGAGGCAGTCCCACGGGACATAGACGACACATAACTGGAAAGCAAAAAAGGAAACTTTCAGTCCTGCAGGGACTTGTTACAAAACGTCTTTTCAAGTAGGGTCTTCTTTATTCATCCTCAGTGTTTTTAGTTTCTTGTCCCAGTTTTGGTCCAATGCATGTTTGAAGACTGCAGCTATTATGCTAGAAGTTGAATGCGAACGCAAATACTCCAGTCCTGTTAGATAGCTAGCTAGCTACGCTAAACCCTTTCTCGAGCCTAAGTGGCTCATCGGGCCGGCGCTCATCTCCGGTTTTCATATTGTTGTTTGACTCCACAGGTTAGCTGGTACTTATTTTTTCAGCCGAGTCGACTGGAACAAAGTCAGGTTAAGTGTCTTGTTCAAGAACACAGCACAGTGGTCTGACCGGGGCTCGAACTCACGCAACCTCGTACCTAGGCTCATTTTACTTCCGTAAAAGGACCCTGGTTGCGGCTGGTCACGTGCCACGCTGTCAATATTATTCTGCAGTGAGGGTGAGTAATGAGAACAACTTTGTCATTGTGAGAAAAAATACTCCCTAGGGGAGGCTTCCTACACTGAGCAAAATTCAAACTTTCGAGATTTACCTGTTGCCACAATTGGTCAGAAGCCGAAAAGTCTTTTGCTATAACATTCAACATCTTTAATCCCGTAAATCTGATTCTGTGGTACATTCTTTTGACTCCGAGTATATCTTGGTTATCTGCCAAATTCACCGAGCTACTCTATTCTAATTATCATTTTAGGAACTCGATGTTTTTTGTCTATAACTTCATTAAATATTCGTTCACACAACTTTCAATTATTTTACCGAATCCATAATAAGACAATCAAACATTTAATTAGCACCTTGTACTTTCCTGAATCAGCCAAAATTATCACAGCCAATTTCTTGACAGCCTTGTGAGAGATTTATAATTAAAGTTATTGAATTTTATTGAACAACAGGAATTTTTAGTTTCTATCATGCATACAAAATACCATAAATTATAGCATCTAACAAATTCACAGAGCTGAAGTAAATGACCAAAACATTGGTTTTCTTTAAAAAAGATTTTTTGGTGGTTCTCCCGACGGGTTACGGAAAATCGCTTATCAAACTCCACAGGCACCGGTTCAAAAAGGTGATCGATCGTCATTGATAAAAGGATAGATTAAAGTGACCCTGCGTAATTTGAAAATGTTTTTGCAGTGATCAACATCAAATATTTAGGTGCAAACCCTATAAGTACAAGTCAACAATCTGAACCGGAACGCTAAAAAACATTTTTGTGCATTTTTTGTTACCGTTGAATCGATTGGCGAAACTGCTTTTTTTTGCTGTGAACTCTGATTGGGGGAACACAAAAATCTCTCGCCCATAGACATATCATCATTGTCACAATGACATTTTCTGCTTTGCCACTCCACCCTGGTGTCTGCATTTTTTTACCACGCAGAATCCGGGTGACACGTGACCAGCCACAACCAGGGTCCTTTCACGAGAGTGAAAAGAGCCTGGGTACGAGGTTGTAACTCACGACCCTAGTACTACGAGTCGAACACGCTTTAGTTCTTTTAGTTTTCTACCAAGTTATTCGTCAAACTACCAAACAGCTTACCTGTTTTCGTTGGGATCACCACTGTTAAAAAAAGAAAAGAAATAAAATATGGGGATTTCTTTTTTAAAATATACTAAAACAATGAACAATATGTTTAACAAGTTGACTGATAAAACTATAAGAATTATATATCTGGGCCCGGTTGTGCGAAGCCTGGATAAGCTATCCGGCTGGATAAAAGCTAATGCCCGTCACTAATAACTCAAAGATTGTTTGACTCTTTGCTGATTTCTCTATCTCTGGTTGTTTAGTGAGAACATAGTTAATATATTGACTGGTTAGGAAAGCCGGCAAACCTCAAAAGGGAAATACAAAGAATGTACAAAGACGCTTTGTTTTATGTTGAACGAATCGTGACCCTGCACATTCTTTGTTTCAGGTGTTAGTGAGAATGTTTTGATTGGCTATTTGTTGATTTGCATTTCAAAAGCTTTTGTGTTTTCTGCACGTTTTGTGCAGGGTCAAGACCAGAAACAAAAGAAAATTGTGAACAAAAACATACAACAATGGTCTCCTAACCAGTCCGTATATATTAACTATGGTGAGAAGAAGACTCTTAAAGTAAAGGTTTAAATGGTGTCAAATAACTTTCATTATAGTTTTACTGCATAAAATAGAAAGCACTTATCCGGCGGATAACTTTTCCAGGCTTCGTGCAACCTGGCCTGATTTTGACTTAGTTAAATTTGATAATAAAAAGATACATAAGTTAAGTTCTTTGTCGATGTGAAAAACGATGTGAGCCGTATATATATAGGATATTAGGCATGGTTGCGCGAACGCATGAAGTTTATCAGTGTGAGAATTGTAGCGTAGCGCGAAAGTGAAATCTTTTTCCACGAAGAGATAAACGCAAAGATGTAACTTTCATTTTGTTTGTTTTGCTGGAAAATATATTAAAATACTTACACGAAAATAATTTCTATTGTTTCTTTATTTTTCAAATTAATGATAAATATATTACAATAGTAATTGCAAAAACCGTTTAACTTAAAATATAACAAAAAGAAAAAAATATATATTAAAACACTGAAATATTTATTCAAATTTTGCCGCTTTCGCCGCTGTCAAAATGAGCGGGATAAGATAGAAACCAAACGTCAGCGATACCTTCACCGGTAAAAACATGGAAAGTATGTCACTCGTATTCCAGGTGTAGCTTCATATGAAATATACAAGTGGCCTATCTTCAGTACACTCAAATCTATAAGATATCTACGAACCTAGGTACCAAAGTACTCTGCATCGCTTTATGATGCGCACATGAACATCTTGCATTCGAGCATGCGTAGTATAAGGGTCAAATTTAAGCTTTTAATTTAGCTTTCAATTTCATTTTGAGCAACTTCGGCAAGTCTCATCTCCATAACTATTTAACCCAGTGATCCCAAATTTTGCACAGAGCTTGCCAAAGGTCTTATCTACAAAAACGTGTCAGCGTTTTGGTTTTTTTACCTTGTTCTTGAGATATCTTGCAAAAACTACGAGAAACCAGCGTAAAACAGCAGTTTCAACTTTGTAACTTGATAAAAAAAGTGATAACGCGCTTAAACGCAAATCGCCGACACGTTTTTTCTCATGGTGTAAACTGTGCAGAGGCGATAATTGGTTTTTGAGATGGAACTCAAATTAAAAAACTGTATTTTCGAAATAAGAGGCTACAAAAGAATTATATTAAGTCAAACTGATATACAAGCGGCCTTGTCGTATAGGAAATTTAATAAGCTTTCAGAAAATGCATATTTTAGTGGGACTTTGATAAAAACCTAGCGCGCTATACGCAAAAAGGCGAAGGTGCCGAAAAGGTGCGTCTGATACAGTACCTTAAGTTTGACCGAGGCTCGTTTATCTTAATTTTTCAGCGATTTGAGCTTCAAAATGTTCTCATTTCTATACGCGTGGTTTAAACTGAATAAAAACTAAGCCTAAGGTATTTGCAAATTTCGTAAATTGTAAGAGACTAAATTCGGGGCAAGTATACGTGTTGGGCGTACAATTTGAAGCAATGACAGTGATTAAAGGAGAAAAACAGCGAATCATTTTTCTATTTGTCTGTGCTGTTAAATCAGTTAATGATCGAAACTGAGTGAAATTAAAAATAAGATTAGCTATCAAGCCCGAGCCTCAGCTTGTTCCTAAATTGTTCTCAAATTTCGGCCAATTTGAGCCTCGTTGTTCTATAAAATTGTTCTGATAAAAAAAATTGTGTCTACGTAGTTTGTGGGTTTCAAGCGCAAAATTAACTGACTTACTTGGCGGAGACGGTCTCACTGGGGGCGAATCTTCTTGATTTTCTTCCGGTTGTTCAAGCTCGGAGCTCAAACATAATGCCACCGAAGCAAAAAGAACCAAAACTAGGGTAGCGAATCTTGTCATATTTGCGAGGAATCTGTAAAAACAACAATTTTCAAAGTTAACATTTTGATCAAGTATCCACTGTTACTTTGCTCAAAAGCAAATTTATCAGAGGTCCGTTCATGTTAAGAAACGGCCAAGAACTATAAATGGTGTTGTTGAACTTGAAGTTGCTATTAAACAAAAACAGAAGCAAGTCTTCAAGTTATCACAGATTTAAGTGAAGTGCTTTCGACGTGTTTCACTCCAGTCGGCCTCCCTATATAACTTCCATTGCCATTTTTCAAAACTATGGATTCATAGTGTTAATGAATATGTGATTCACAAATCGTCTAACCGAACACCTCAAAGCGTTTGCCTCGACCGCCAACTTTTTTCTACACTAATCGTTCTTTTCTAAAACGTTTCGAAATAGAATTTTGGTAAGGTTACGGGGTTTCTTTTCAATATGTTTTCGCATATGTTTGGCTTTTTTGCCAGAGGTTTGCCTCCGCGAGCATTTTTAACGCATGCATGTTCCGCATGCATTAATCACCACGCTAACACGATTGCATGAAGTCGAGGCATTTTAAGACTAACGCCCGGCCGTACGTTCGAAAAATCTCTCAACGAGGAATGGTAGCATCGGCTAGATTAAGACGCGCGTTCGTTCTTCGAACGCAATAAGCTTCAAATCAGTTTTGACTTGTTGTCCGTGTGAGTAAAACCGGCGCTAATGGTCATTCAGTTTGTTTGCGGCACGAGTAAACACGTCCGACCAGTCGTTCATATAGTTTTTGGTTGGCCTGCTGAATTTCCTTCGAATACCAGGGTTAGCTCTTTGAGTTTCTCTTACGAGTCCTTATTATAAAGAATAGATATAGAAAACATAAGAAAGACAATAGTTAGCAAAAGCTAAGCCAATCTTATAGCAGTACTACGACTGAAAGTGTGACGGAAAAGAATAGTTTAAAACAACAACAAAATTAGAAGCTATTTTATTTTGAAAGGAAATATTATTGAAAGATGACTCAAAAGTTGTCACAGAAAAAATCATTTTAGATTATAGAAAAAAGAAAAAACGCATCAAAAATTAAAAAGTTACGATATGTACCAAATGACTGTTATTGGTTTTTTGGATAGGTTTTTGGATAGTTTTGTATTAGGATAAAAAGGAGAGCAGAAATGATTTTTGTTTTTTTCTTAGCATTAGTTTTTTTTTGTATTTGTTTTATAATAATTTAGGAACGATAAAGTTACAATTTATATCGAGAGTAGAACTTACCAGACAGCTCTCTGCTCTGAGGTACTTGGAAGCTTGAGTGAATGACGCCCGTTCTCATAATACACCCTGTATTATACTATTATTCTCTTTAACAAACATTTTTGCCTTCATACAAAAAAACCCAGAGAAACCGCTGTCAATACAAAAGTATATTATATGTACACAAGGTACGAAGCTGCATGTGAATTTAGTTGACAGAGAATTATAAAACTAGAAAAAAAAATCCATCAATTGATTGGATAATGGACCTTTATTCTGACCGCATAATATTTTAAACGCCTTGTCAAACTAAGAAAAAATACTCGCAGACAGCTAGTAAACGGGCTATTGTAAATGGAAAATAAAAAAAAGGTTAAAATATGAGATTACAACAATAAAAAACATAACAAAATTGCTAATGAGGTTTTTAATATAACAAAAGCCTTAAATGCTATCTAGATAATGGCTTCGAGTTTTTTTCGGCTTCTTTTGTCTTTGCATTCTGCTATGAATTTAGATTTTTGCACGTGCGGAATTCGGCTTTGTCAATGGCTGACGAACTAATGTGGTCAGGTGTTGGTCAGCAATTCTTGATCATTTTTAATATCATGATTAAAATATATATAAAAAAACATTCACTTAAAAAGTTTTACAAACTTTTGACAGCTGGGCCAATTGCCTTCGTTATAAAAAAATTTTAAAAAAACGTTTTTTTATTAAGTAACAGATTTTATCAGTGAACAACTTTTAAGTTTTTAGTCATGAATCGATATCCTGATAGGTAGCGATGCATCAATGTTTTTTTTATTTGTTTTAAAGTTTCTGATATATATGTTATATGTTTTTTGCCATTGTGTGAAAATAATGTGATTTCACTCTTTTTCAATCTTTGAAACATCTTTTATCTTCTTGAATTCAGGCTTGATACACTGATAACACCTATAAACTACGTATAATAGATTTAAGATGCGCTATGCTTTCTCTTGTATTATTCAAAACATTCTCAAAAACTTGAGGGATTGAGGGATTGTCAGCTCAATCTGATACAATTACTCCTTTGTAAACCTCCATAGCTCAGGTTTTCGACAAAAGACGATGAGTTTGAGTTTCTAAGAATTGAGGTTGGGAATTTTATGCAACCAGAAAACTAAGGCGATAATTTATGTTCTTTTTGCTTGTAGCGACCTATAATACGTATTTGCACACTCAACTATTTATTAGTAACTCTTAAATTTTTATTACAGACTGTCTTGTCCTCTCAGATCAAGAATACCGGCAGAGACACCCATCAGTACCAAAATTAGCTGCTTATATAATGTGAAAGGCCTCACACTGTTTCAGCAGCTGCAGCAAGACTTTGGAGCACTCTTTCAGATTAAATAAGGAACGGACCAGTTGATCTCGGAGGAGGGAGGGAGGGGGGGAGAGGGGGGGAGGGGGCAGTGGAAGAATTTGTAAAAGAAAATATTTCACGGTGTAGGGCCAATATGTAAGGGAGAATGTAAAGAAATGGGAAAAAATGTTTTTTCTGAAGCTTGAATGAAAAAAAATTTAGTAAATATGCTTAGAGCAGTGTGGTAATTGCCTATTTTATGTCGTTGCTACGAGTGCTCGCCTATCAAGCTTTTCACCAAGTTGCTATGCACGACCATTTCTATAACGCTTGTCTAAACCTTAACTCGAGTTCAGTAAACAGAAATGTTTTATCGGTCGACTTTTAGAGTCCAAAAATCATTGCAGTGTTTCTTGTGTTTTTGGGCTAGATACAAACAACTTCTTAACTTTGGACTTAAAAGTTGCTGTTAAAAAAGCTACAAACAGTTTTTTCAATTATATTGAATTTGAC
The DNA here is from genome assembly GCA_026413305.1 of Hydrozoanthus tunicans. Taxonomy (NCBI): domain Eukaryota; kingdom Metazoa; phylum Cnidaria; class Anthozoa; order Zoantharia; family Hydrozoanthidae; genus Hydrozoanthus; species Hydrozoanthus tunicans. The sequence goes on from JAOBAT010053426.1 coordinate 8,944, forward strand.
TGTCAGTATTCATACTTATAGAAGTAATTCCTCTTTATCTAAGGTCGTTCATCATTCAAGTATACATTCACGAAACCCTGTGAACACAACCCTAATGCAACTAGTTAAATCATTCTTCTGGTTTAATTAAAAACCGACACGTTTTTAATTTTTTTCTTACTTTGTTTGAACGATATGCGTTCATTTCAAACGCCTTTGATCTACTCAGTTACGAATAACAAATCTTTCTTGTACAACGCTACTCATTGAACGTAAGAACCAATGTTTGTGCTTTTTCTTCTCGTTTTACAACGACATTTTACAGATATTGAAAAACATACTTTTTTCCTGCGTTTATTTTTTGGGAAAAACAGTATCTGCAAAAATTTTGCTGTTCAATAAATAAGGCTCCGAAGAAAAGGCTCCATGACAACAAAGGTTTTCAAGTTATCTAATTTGATTTCCACCTGAGCTTAGCAATTAACGATTGTTAAAATTGATTGCAAGATTTTTTGACGAGTTTTTGATCTGTCTACAAAACCATGGTGCACAGATTAGAAACTACCTCCGTTAGTACGTCTTGGTGAGCGTAAATGAAACCAACAGAAGTAAAATGAATACCCTTAAAAAATCACGAATCTCTTGAAGAAATTATTGATTCACAAGTTGACAGCTAAGAAAAAAATCCGAGTCACTGACGGGAATCGTACCCGCAACCCTCTGATTACCGTTCAGATGCTCTACCCGCTGAGCTATACAGAGACTCACGGGGGGATATCAAAGCATGTACCACAAAAAAGTAATGTCCAATCAATTCGAGCAGATAATCTGCAAGTAAAAAAAAAACAATTCAATATAATTTCAGAAAGAAGAAATTGTGCAAAAAAATATCCGAGTTTCGAGCTTCAAATGGTTTCAGTAGTTTGTAAGTATTTCACTTGTTAGTGTCGTTAAACTATGAGAGAAAGCAAAACAAAATTAATAAAGAAAACCCGGATTTTGTATCAAAGTGTATATATATCGGTTTCATTTGCTCTCACTAGTACTCTGTTGCTGATCTGTTTACTATGATTTTGTAGGCAATTGAAAAACGCACCAAAAATATTTAAAAGCTAAGGTGCATATATAATTCAAACTCATTCCCAAAGTCAGTCGATAATCAATGAAATTAGTCATAATATTTTTTGTTGTAAATTTTTTTTCTCTAATCCTTGTCTTTTGAACGGCCAAGTTTTGCAGTTAACAGTTTTTTCGAAACGTATTTTTTTTAAAAAAAAGTCGTGTTCAAAGGTCAAGATAGAAATAAATAGGATTGCCCTAATGAGCGTAAGCTTCGATTCTAGTGACATCTTCAAAACAAACACAAAATTAACCATTCGCCAAGCCGTTTGCTGCCAAAATGTTTAGAGAATTACTATTACTGGGAAAACTCAAGCCTTTGATGTCAAACTTAGTAAGAAATGGATTGAAGTAATTTAATTGATACGAAATTATGACCTAAATATTACACATCCCGCCTCTACATGGAAACGTAAGCTACGGACAAACATGAAAAGTCATTTCTTATAAGAGGAAATTCTCATTAGTTGATGATTCTTTCAGTTTTTAAGCGGGCTTAAAATTGAAAAACGCCTAATCGTTAATTAACGGATTGATATCAAAGATCAAAGAACCGATACTAGGTTGAATCAGCAGGGGTGTCAGTGACCATTGACAAATTATGAGCAATGAGCCAATAGCTTACATTCACAAACACAGTCACATTGGTTTTAATCGTTAAGTCCAGAATTAAAAGCTTTTCTATTTGAGCTTTAAAAAACATGGAAAACAATGGTTTCAAAAGTTCAAAAATCGACGAAATGTATTTCTGTGTGGCGCTGGTTTTCATTTCGACAAGCGTTAAAGAAGTGAGTTTCAACGCGCATTCAGCAGTTTTGTAAGCAGATTGATGTATTCTCAGTATGAAAATTTAAACATTCTAGTGTTGGAAAATAAAATGCCGTAGAATAATGGGAGGTTCCCTAGTTCCAACACTGGCCGTTACTCAATTAGCTAGCAAGTTGGCCTTGCATCAGCGATACAACGTACAAAATATGCTTCCTAAGGTGGCTTTTAGCCAAGGAATGAAACGCGATTTGGGATTGCTATTTTAAAATTGTTTACTATTTAGCCTGCCACGACCGACAAAGAAACTAATGTCAGCGTTACGCACGAACAGACACGCTACGGAGAAAGGAATGGACGTTTTATCATAGGAAAAATGTTTCGGAACTCCCAATCTGTTTAGAAGGTTTCAAATGTATGCGTATGAGGACTCAAAATACTTACAAGAACTGGTAAAACTTTACCAGTAGCAATATCTTGGTCACCTTCCCTCGGCCGAATGCAAGAAAGAAGGGCCCTAGCCACAAAAGTTTAATAATAGGTGGATGAGAGACAGAAACCATTTGATAACATGAGAAAGAACACTTATGGGCTGTGGATGGAAACATCAAGATCACAATGATTGCGCATGCGTGATTAAAGCATAACTCGCAGCAATCTCGTTCCCAGAGCACGCGTTCTGGGAACAAGATTAAACTCGCAGCCACTAATAGAGCACTATAAAGCCACATAGGGAGTGGATATTACCCCTTGTGTTGTAAGTCAATCTTGTTCTTCGACTGAATTTATTTTCATTTGGTTCAATCTAATTATCGAAAACTGACATATCCTAAACTGATAAAGGAAAGGTTAAAATTAATACATAACATTCAGTACCTTGAAGGAAATAGTGAGCCCGAGTGTTAGCTTCCATTAACAGCTGTCTGTGCCTTCATGGACCTCGTCAGCGCGGGTCTGCCAAAAAACAGGTTTAAGTTCCCTATGCAAATAATATAGGAGGTCAATTGTAAACGAGATACTTATGCCGTTGTAAAGTTGCCGTTTAATTATACACTTGCTAGTTCGTGTAATTTTGCGCAGAAGGTTACTCTCATATTTTTAATACTGTACATCTTGTTCTTCACTTACCCGTACTGTGTGCGTCCGTGTCTGTTTATTTCTCCTGAACGTTTCGGCAACTGTAGTGCCCTCTTCATGCAAGAAGTATTAAAAGAATGCGTTTAATTATAGCAGCGGTACGTACAAAGAGAAAACTTACGAGTGGAACTGAACGAACACACCTCAGCTCCATCCCAAATCTGTCCTGCGCGCCCCCTAACGACCGCAACCGGATTTCTTCCCTTAGGGACAGAATAGTAATTTCAGTATACGCAAGTCATTGTTGCATGTAAAAGCATTTTTCTCAATGGTATCATTAAGGTTTGATCTATGTTAACTAGTTTCTTAAAGAACCGGCTTTCCAAGAGCAGTGAAACTAAATTCCTTGGCTGGGACATACAACAAACAAATACTAGTTATGCAATGCTTTCGAGTGAGATACCGTTGAATTTGCCACGCGTCATTGTATTTTCCATATACGAAGAAAATACACGTGACAAGTGGCATTTTCCACGGTATCCCACGAGAAAGCAGCATTGCATAACTAATTTATCCCATGTATTGAAAAAAAAACAAAAAATTGCATAAAATATTAATGATATGTTAGCTGTGAGCGCGCGCTCCTAGAAAAAAAGGCTCGACAAATGGAAATCTGATTCATGAAAACAATGAATTAAAAACATGCAAGACCTTTAGCAATATAACACAGTCAGAAAAAATGCTCACTGCGTAACGTTTTGGCACCATTTTTGACGCGCGCACAAATTTTCCCACCGTTTCTGGCTTTTATTGGTGCGTGCATAAAGCAAGTCATGACGGGAAGGTTTAGTGGAATATTACCCGTTACATTCCGCAGAATATGCAACGGCAACCCTGGCCCCTGACTTGCTGTATTTTTCAAGACATGGGATGAAATTGAGTATTCTTGATTACCGATGTCGTACGAATGTTAGCAATTATAGCAAGTCTGTGCCTGCTTAAATTAATACGACTTGTGTAACCAAGAAAACTCAATCTTACTTTCCAAGTGTGTCTGTTTTTATCTGTCAAAGCTTTAGTGGGTTTCCATAGGTATTCGTTTTGGGTTCTTATAGACTAATTTTTAAAAACAGGCAAGACAATTTACTTCTAACGACGATTTAAATTTGTCTTCTCGCGACCTCACTTAGTTAGGCAATTTTGTTACATACAATTTTTGATAAGAGCTACCAAAGATACCTTACAAAAGAAAACATTTCTATGATAAGTTGCGACAAAATGGTTAAATACAGTCAAAATTTTCTTGTTTGTATCAATATTCAATTTATCAACAAAGGATACTTCTATATTTGATTCTCGGACATTTAAATTCTAATTCTCCCACCAATATTTGCTTCGAAAATGGTAAGAAAGCTGTATTGCTTCGAAGTAAAATATGTGAGCTCCGTGTGAACAATGTGAAACGTTTAAACAACTAATATTAATTCGAATTTGATTGCATATATTAACGTTCTACCACGAATAGGTTTAAGAAATGTTGCGATTTGAAAATATTTTTCCAAGAACTAAAAGTTCATCTATTTATTTACACAATCTTGTTTATTGATGATAGAAATGGCCGTGTTATGTATAAGTACAAGGATATTCAAAAACATCTATTTACAGTGCTTTTCTTAGACTAAAAGTACCCATAACCTTTCCTTTTATGTCCTCTCATCTTAAAGTACGTATTTAAAACGAGCAATTCGGAAAAATAGTTTGATTTGAATGTTTTACTAACAATTAAAAACAATAAAATCGTCGTCATTTTGGTCTATCAGATGCCGAACCAATGTGACGTAGATTAAAGAAGTGACGTCAAAATAACGTAGTTAGGGTACATTGCTCCTCCTACAACCATAACTGTGAATAATTGATCTGTTTCTCTAAAACTTTTCTCCGTCAACAAAACCCTTTTTCTTTTGATACAATGCGACGCAAATTCTTTTATCTACGTCGCAGTGAGCCTGTCGTTATGATCAGCGACAAGGATTGACCAAATAAATGTAGAATCAAAAGTTTCGAATGATTTTGTGTTTTATTCAAACCAAAAAAACTTTGCATGGATTTTTGTTTTAGAATATGTATTTTCAAATAAGAAAAGAAAAAAATAAAAGGTTTTGGGCACTTAAAATCCGTCAAACGACGGCCACAACAATTCGTTTCTGGATTATTCAGTTGACAGTTTGAAGGAGTTAGTCAATCCTCATAACTTATATCTATCCTATTTCTACGAGTAGTTTGGGAGAATTTTGTTATTCATCACCAGAGTTTTTGATTGATGATCAAATTACATATTCTCTGAGCTAATCATCTCATTTTCTAGCGTTGCTGTAAGGAGATTTTAGATGTTGACAAGTGCTGTACGGGCGAAAGCGTTCAGTGAGTTTTGTTTAGTGCAGTCAGCCTTGAACTCAAGGAATTAATTCAGATCAAGGAGTGGCTTGTCTGATCAATAGCTAGGCTTATATAAATTAAGAGGCTGTTTCCAAAACTTTTAATTAAAGCAGCTTTGAATTTCAGTACTCTAAACTCTTTTAAACTTCTACCGCTCAATAACAATTTTTTTAAGCTGCAAAATCTCTCTTTCAGTATTTACTTTAAACGACAATGTGTTATACAGGAAAATCAACTGCAACGCGAGATTTTCAAAAATCCTGTATCAAGAAAAAACTGACTCGCCAGTTGTAACTATAACATTAGCTTTATTCCCAGAAAATCATTAAGGTTGCGGTTACCTAGGATATGCCGCCATCTTAAAAGACGACCAGGCATTCGGAAAGAAACTAAGGGGAATACCTGGAGAGGAGGTGAGATAATAACAAGGGAATCACTGTTTTTAAATGGGAAATACATCGTAGAAATACATGCTGTGATTGGGCACACGCAAGCAATAACTACACTGAGGTGGTCCTTGTTACATCACATTCGCCGCTCGCTGAGTTTACGTTACCTAGCACAGTCTGCTTTTCAAGCATAGAGAGCAAAATGTCCATTTTACTCTCTAGTCGCTTAATATCTGAAGACACTTGTCTAAAGCGTTCCTCGGTGCCTGTTTGGGTTTGATGTTTAACGATACATGGATCGCCAAACTCAAGGCTAGCTTCTCCGTCATCGTCTGGCAACTCCTTATAATTGTTCTGGTCGTCAGTTTGTAATAACTCCTGGGTTATTTCGGGCTCCTTGCAATCTTGGGTAAAACTTCCAATCCGAGTGATGTTGAAAAAGGTTCCCCGTTCGGAAGATGTTCGCTTCATTTCAATGTGAGTGGAATTATGTGCAACTGAATCGAAGTCGCTCCCGAAGCGATTTCGCGAAGGTTTGCTGTTTCCACAGTTAATCAGCTTAGAGAGATCGGCAAAGTGTCTTCGTTCATACGTACAGGTTTTCTGGTACGTCGTCGTTTCTTTTGGTGCAGCTGCTACGTTGCCGTTATTTCTTGACATTTCCTGAACAATAACAGCAACAATATATTTAATGGAACACAGGCTTCAAAAACGTAGAACTCGATTCTACAATCAAACCTTATTACGACCAACTTCATGTACTTAGTGTCGGTTAGCTAACGCATAAGTAACAGCTACTGTGTAAAAGAATGTATGGGAAATTGTTTAATTAGTGTCTCTAAATACGTGAAAATTACTATACCTAGTTTGGACTAAACTTCACTTACCTCTAATGTGTTGTTTTCTAGTTGTGTTTTGTTACGGCTTTAAAAATTTCGAATTTCTCGCTTAGAAGTCTCCCTCCCCCCCCCAAAAAAAATTTTAATGGGAGTTCTCAGATTGCGAGGGCTTAACGAACGATTGCATATAAGTGAGGGCTTCACTAGCAAAGAAAGTCTACTGTGCATAATAATGTGCTTCAAGGTTGTTCATCTCACCAATTTGAGCTGGTACCATCTTAAGCATCACGAAGTGTGAGGAGTGACTGACTTAAAGATGAAGCAGAGTACTGTAGACTGTTTACTAACAAGGCCTTTATCATCTCACTCTCATGCACTTGTTCCCTGTCCTTACCAGCTTTTGACAACTTTTTTGAAACTTTGGGTCTATAACAATATTCAGCGTATTATAGAATATACACTTAATGTATAGTCATAAGGAAATAGTAAGTTTTGTTTTTCCAAGAGTCCCGATATTTCCCAAGACGGCGAAGTCGAGGGATTATACATTAAGTGCATTGTTATATAATTAGACTTTCCCTTAAACAATGATATAACAAATACAAACAAACAAAATGGCACGCGGGCAGCGAGTGCGCAATTGTATCCCGGTCGGGATACATTTGAATTTGATCAGGGGCACGTGACCAAGAATCAACCAGTCACAGTGCTCATTTTGTTGAATGAAAGTCTAGGTATATAACAATTATTTTTATTCTTAACATCTCCATCATAATCACTATCATCATCGTCAGCCTTGGAACTTGTTGTTTCAAGTTCTGATTATTACTGCAATTAGCTTTAAACGTAAGAAAACGACTGAGATTGTTTCAGACTATTGTATATCAGACACTTTCAGCTTTATAGCTTTTTAGTAGCCACGCGTGTCGTTATATGTATTTTAGTATTTACCAAAGCAACCAATACCCAATTTCGCGCGCTCTAATTGGCTCCCGTATCTCGCAATATCAATGACTATTAGTTGGTTTTTAGGCGCTAGTCAAAATGGCGTCGCGTTAGTCGTTAGCTATAACGGGTAAACACGAAGAGGACAAGATTTGGCTTTTTGGTTTTAATGAGAAGGACAAACATTTTTTTTCAAAATCTGCTTAATATCCACGATATTTATGTTCTTCAAAAAACCCTGAAGAATATAAATGAAACTCAACTGTACACGAAGCGCGCGTGCCAGAAATAGAAAAAAGGTAAATTTTGTCACTTCTTTGAAAAATGAACTGCATTTTATCCCTATCTTCTGATAAATACTAAAATAACTATCCCCCTCAGGGTCGGTGTCTATAGCTAGCTCTAGATATATACCTCAACGCTTCGCGTCTCTGTATATACCCATCGCTATTCACCTCCCCTTCTAGGGATAGTTGTTAATTCAATTTTATTAATGATTCTTGATTTACGTGAGAATAACCATCTATCGTATATGCCGTGTGATAACTATGGTCACCTCGCCATTTTAACAATAACTTTTGTGAAACACTGATGTAGTTGATTCTTGTTGGCAAAGAAATAAGCTTCAACATGAAAAGTGTCTTTTAAGAGTTCACACTTACAAAAGATGCGCTTGGACTATTACTTCGAGAAGTAGATTCGATCTAGTGTGTAAACAATTAATATGTCAGCATCCAATTGAAACAAAAAAATTAAAGCACCATGCAGGAAAAATGCCATACTATTAAAACTTCATGGGATACAAATGGAAACAAATTAAAAGAATAACAGAAACAACAAACAATAATGACAATAAAAGGAAATCAGGTTTTTTTAAAAATTGAAACAAGCGGCTCCCTGATACATGTGCATGTGATTGAGACTCGACAGTTTAGTATCAACAGTTTCAGTCCCAGTTGTATTGATAAATTCTCCAAACTAGAGCCCATACTTTTCGTGGAACAAGTTTGGTAGAATTTTACTTTTCAACTTCAGTACTTTGCTTTGTTGATTAAGCTTCATTTTCTCACTAAAACTGTCTTATTTTCAATGTGCTATGTATCAGAAGTTAATTGGTGACAACTCACTAGGACTGAAAGTATTAATCAATGCTGTTTTTGTTCTAACTGAATGTTAATAAAACTAAGAATTGAGTTACTAACCTGGTTACCGCACTCCATAATTTTCTGTGTTCTAGAATGAGTGTTGTCATAGTAACTCAATACATCCGCCAGGTCTTCTAGTTTTATCACGTGGCAATCCACGCACGTCGTGGCACGCAAACTGACGACGGCTTTACAAAAACGAGAGTTTACCTGGCTGAGCATAGCACCGAACGCGTCGCCCTCCTCTGAAAACGGAAGGAAAATTTTGTTAAATGGAGGTCACTTTCTCGGAGCTAATCTAAGGCGTTAAACAGACAAACATCGAAAACATCCGCGTACTCTAAACATGCACAAAAATTACCAAACAAACTAGCATTCAAGTTGAATTCTTAGCGTCAAAAAATCTCAAAGAAAAAACAAGTTGTGCTACATATGGTGCCGAACCGCGCACTGAATCCCATCAACTTAAAAAAACTAAATCCTTTTTAAGTAAAGTGCCGGTTTTCGTAGCGTTGAGTGGGTGAGTCTTTGACCCCCCTTAGATATAAGACTGATCTTTCACAGGTTAGCCCCCAGCAGAAGTTGCTACTCGTTTATACAGTTGAGTTTTTCAAGTTATACAGTCGACTCACACAATGGACAGGCTCTGGGCTCGAGCTTGCGACCTTAAGCCGTGCGCGCAATGAGAGAATTGTACCGTGTAGCCACTTTTGAAATTGTTGGTGCCAGTAGCAGTATTACATACATACTTTAGTTCCACATCCCATAAGAGCTTTTCAGTGGAAATGTTACAAGAACGAACACGACCACAATTAAGAATCCCAACTGATTGGAGGCACACCAGTTGGCTATTTACAAGCGTGGTGGATTTGACTCTGGGATCACCGAAGCCAAATCCTGTCAGTTGTCTGAGTGGGATTTGAACCCGGGACAACCGCATGCAAATCCGGCATCCTAACCATCGAGCCACGTTGCACGCAACGTTGCGCGAAGTAGAAACCGATCCTACCCCTGCAACATTGCATGCAACGGTTTCACCGTGTGGCTACACGAAGGGTTTCAGTTGCGCGCAACGTTGCATGTAGTGTTGCACTTAAGGCCGGATTACGTTTCGAACACGCTAACCCCGTGGCCACTGCGCCGCAGAACTCAACCAGCGAGCGGGGAAAATGTACGTCAAAACGCAACATTCAAATATGAGCAAGCTTTCTTGGACCAGGAACTCAGTACCGCATTACGAGTAGAAAACAGTTAGAGGAGCTAACTCTTCGCCGTAATGACATACAAGCACATTGCTTGTGGGCATCATGGTTATTCGAGCGCCGGAAAACAATACACTTGCTCGCCATATCTTTGTAAGTTCGTGCTCATGTTCCATTGACTGAACTGAAACTCCACTAAATAAATGAAAAATTTCTGACCAAATGAGCAATACTTGCCAATTTTGCCTTTCACAGTGTTGTCAACGACTATATCAATCTTTCCTCTTCGCACCAAATAAAGCGATTCGATCTCATCGCCATGGAACACGATTCGGTGACCAGGCAGATGGTGCTGTCTTGTCATGCGCATGGCGATTCCACGTCGGCAACTCGGCTCGGCACTTTGAAAAAGGAAGGAGTCGGAGATGACAGTGAAATGTGTATGGAGGTGGATTTCGTATTGGAGACTTTCAGGAAACCGCTTCATTACCTGCAAATATGTGTTTGTCTTGCTTAGACTCCTCTCTTCAAGTTTAAAAATGCTACTGAAGCAAAATCTTCAAACTAGTTTAAAATATCTGAAATTAAAGTTTGATCCGCATAGTTTCCGCTTAGACACTTGTTGTCGGTTTTTAAAATAAATTCCGCATAGAATTTAAGAAGGCAAAATGCCTTTTTTAGCGCCAAGGCTGCAAGAACTTTTTAACTCATTAGATATGTGTGATGTCACTTGAAAGGCGGGAGATCGGTTTCTTTTTCCCGGTCAAATTCATGTGGTCATGGCGAAGTTTGCATGACTAGTGGCCCACTTTTTGGTAAAAAAAACTCATTATTTCGCTGTATTGAGCAGCTAAGGGTCCTTTCAAACCATGTAACCTCATAAATTGCCGTCATATGCTTTGAAATTTATTTGAAATGAATGCAGTATTTTGAAAGCTTATTTAACGGACTTAAAATGGTCAGGTAAGCACTTTTATCCACTTACAGTCGAATAGAAATGTTAGAAAAGCCCTTTTAGCTACAAAAGGACCAGCGACAAAATGGCTTTAATAGCACTCTAACGACTATCTTTATCTTATCATAACCACGACAACTGGTTTAATTATCATAACCACGTATTTATCGTTGAGCAACTTACTTTAGCAATGTCGGTTCCCTTTGTTTGAGACCAAGTATGTCTAGAGAATTCCCGCAATCTTCTGGCCAGCGGATTCTTGATCCTCATGTAGTTAATAAACTCATTAATCTGTTGTACTTCTTTTCTGTACCGGAAATTACTTGAATATTGCCCGTGAATGATGGCGGTTACGTTCCCGAAAATTCCAGCGTACATCACCGCTGATCAAAAGGAAGGAAGAGCTAACTTTAGCAGGGATACTGGACAGTAAATTTGTAGAGTATCTTCCAAAGGCGTTAAAGAAACGCTCCAATGTACAACATCCTGGTCTCAAACAAAACGTTTATCAAATCTGTGTCCATATCAGCAGTTCAAATTTGTAAACTCTGTACAACGATCTAACCCAGCTTTATCGTTTCTACGGTTTGAATTTCCCGCGCGCATTATCATCGAAAGTAGAGACTGGCACTACAACTTAAACACGTCATATTTCAAAAGGCTGAGCGCGGGAAATTCAAACCATACAAATGATTTTATGTACAGGGTTATCAAATTTGAGCGGCTAGTGATGTTAGCACGGACTTAATAACAGTTTTAGTCGAAACAAATTATGTTATACAGTGAAGCATTTCTTTAATGATGAACAAACAGAAAAATGGACAACTGAACAGACAAAACAAACAAATAAACAAAAACTTACCTCCCGCTAACATACAGCATATCGAAAAAACCTTTTCGGCGTCAGTGTCAGCTGCCACGTTGCCGAATCCGACAGTGGTGCACAAAGTCATGACGTAATATAGTGACGTCACATATCTAGTCAAACACAAAGATAAATTCCTTACTCTTTGATAGAAAGTTGGCTTTCTAGCTTTGCGTTGATGCAGATATAAGTATTTTGACATTTACTTATTTACTTTAACACGTCCAAACTGAGTTTAACAAGGCCAATTTCAAAGTCCCCTTTGTTGGAGTAAAATGAAGGGCAACAGACCAAAACTACAGTATCTTCTCATTTTTCCACGGTGTATGCATTTGTCCGTTCGTAGCTTTCCCTCCTTCTCCTTTAAGATTATCATTCACTCATTCACGCCATTGACCTCTAGTGAGGCATGGGCTGGTTTCCGCTCTCCTCCACTTCTCCCTGTCCTTAACAGTGCTTCTGAGTTGTGCCCAAGTCTATTTAGCAGTCCTCATCGCAGCCTTCAGAATTCTCCTCCGGGTGTTCCTTGGTCTTTGTCGACTTATCCTGTTGCCCTGTGGGTTCCGACTCAGTGCTTGGTGCCGAATGCACTCGCCTCGTCTCAGGTCTTGTTGAATTCATTGTATTTCCCTCTGTCTTATTTATTCTCGTTTGGGATCTGTTGGGTTCTTCATTTCGATTGGTGTTTTGCAAATAGATATTCACAACGTTCCTGAGACAACAATTTATGAAGGTTTTCAAGGTCTTCTTGGTGTGTTTGGTCACTAACCATGTTTCTGAGCCACCAAGAATAGATGCTTACAGAAGCGACGATTTATTTTTTAAACTAAAGATGATTTGAGATGACTTTTAGCATCATCCCAAAAAACTAAAAACGTGTTGCTATATATACTTCCGTAGTTGTTACTTAATCAACTGAATGCTGGGACCATAAAAGGGTCGCTCTTGTTAGCTATCCCTCTGCATGAAAGGCTAAATTAAAACAATGTTCTGAATGCATAAAAATTGCCAATCAAGTTAAAATATAAAAATGGTACTTCAAAGTTGAAAGGTAATTTAAAAACAAAGATTTTCGACTTATAAAAAGTCATCTTCAGGTAAACGAACTGTGGTAAAGAGAACACATAGTTTATATGCAATTAGCAGTTATTGAGTTATCCCCGAGGGGAATAGAGACAATGAGAATGCTTGGACTTGTTTGTTCAAATTAGGGCGAGTTTTGGCGATGATTAAGGATTCTAAAATGCGGCAGATAGTCCAGGAACAAGCAATAGTCACAACTTCCCAGGAGAAAGAATGGTCAGGATGACAGGCGAGATGACGGGCAGGTTTAGAAAGCTTGCAAATATCCAGGTGTTCGTTTACCTTTCAACTTTGTAGTGCCATTTTGATATTTTAAACACTGTTCTGTTCCTCCCTTACCTTGATTTGATGCTAGGACCACTAAACGGGTTGCTCTCGTTCATAGTCAAGTCTTTTTGTATTGCTAACATATTAATCCACGACAAAGGCTCGTCGTGAACCTCTGCATCACCTATCGCGTACCAAATGCATGCCAACCAATGAGAGACCAGCATGAAGAACAGCAACATCAGGAATAATAATGACGTCATATACTCGTAGTTTCGGTCTAGCTTCCTCGCTGCTCGAAATAATCTCATCATCCGTGCGGTCTTTAGCAAACTGAAAAGCATCGTGTTCTAAAAAAAGGATTTATGTTTTATAAACGATTCTTCTTTTGTTGATAATGGTAACATAAATAATAGTTACCGTGGTGGTAATAGTAATGGTAATAACAACATCAATGGTTGCTTGTGATGGTACAGCTAAAGATTACAGCTTTGATAATGGTAATGACAACTATTGTTAATTGTAGTGGCGATATAATAATGATAGCTGTAGCTGTAACGAAAGTGGTACTAGTAACGGTTCGTTTAAAGGTAACAGCAATGCTATTGGTAACAACAACGCTGATGACATTAGCTAAAGTGTTGATGATGATGATGATGATGATGGTGCTGATGAATTTAATAATACAAGTTCGTCTCCTCTAGATAAAACATAAAACGAATTACCAACCTCTTCCGCTCGTTCTCCGACGATAAGCTCCCAAGGGATTGCAGCAACAAAATCCACAACGAAATAAGTCTTAAGATAGTGCTTAGCGATCTTGATAGGACACGTAACCAGGGCCTCGCTCTCTTTTACATAGGTCGTGCGAAAGTTAATGAGAATATCGATCATAAACAATACGTCGATAACAATATCTGTGATGAGTAGTGGATGGAGGTTTGGATAGAGATCTTCCAGGCTTTTGAAGATCTTCTTACTATTCCCTCTTTCTGCAAATGAGAAAGTAGAAACATGATAATTATTGTGGAAAAATTGTTCTTGTTGTCACAAGCTTCTTTTTCTCAGAAAAAAAAAGCTTCGGAGTCCCCAACGGGAACGAAGCTCATGACCCAAGAATCAGCAGATACCGAGAGGGTCATGGGTTCGAATCCCGTTAGGGAATCAGCAGATACCGAGAGGGTCATGGGTTCGAATCCCGTTAGGGAATCAGCAGATACCGAGAGGGTCATCATGGGTTCGAATCCCGTTAGGGAATCAGCAGATACTGAGAGGGTCATAGGTTTGAATCCCGTAAGGGAATCAGCAGTTTCTTCTTCTGAAAAAAAGAAGCTCGCGAAAACATGAACAATTCTTTAACGGTATTTATCCCACTTGATAAACTATTGTATCTTGACAGCTATTTCTTAACTAATAAATGTTTAACTTAAACACTGACTTTAATAATGACAACAACAACAACAAAATATGTCTTTCAAAAATCGTTGTAAAACATTGTAAAGACTGGGAATAAGTTTATGTAACTGAGGTCATAAAGGCCTCAGTAGAAAAGAACTGTATTCTACACAATCTTGACATTCACAAGTAATTCATGCACCTCACCGATTTGAGTTCCTTATAAAACATCTCTAAATGCAGTGACTGACATTAAAGATCAAGTACTGTAGTCTTTGTTTACTAACTAGGCCCTTTGTGACCTGCACTTTTTCTAAATCCTAACTAAGTTCGTCAACCACTTTTTGATGAGGTCCATAATTACTGGTATAGACACTGATATAGATAGTGGTATAGATACTGGTATAGATACTAGTAATAATAGGGTGAAGGTGATTTCGGTTGCAATTGTGGTTGTGTTTAAAGTTACAAGTGCCATTGCGATTATTGTTGCGATTGTGAACGCAATGGCGATGTGACCGACGAAAAACTATGGGCAGTAATTATAGTTCTTACACAAATGTGATTAAGAAAAAATCTATATGACGATCTGTGATATCAAAATAAATTCTGTGGACACTAAATTCTACAGGTTTCTGATGATAATGCTCCTTTTTATTAGTTACTGCCCCGCCGATTTTCTGTAAAAGTTGCATTAGAAATTTAAATTGGCTTGCAAATTTCGGATAAAATTATTGCAGATGTGAAAAAAGCAATTAATATACAACGAATAGGACGTTTCCCATGACCGCGCGCATGATTTCGAAACAAAGGAAAAGCAAATTTACCTCGTTTTTGAGGAAAAGTCATTGCAGTTGCAAAACATAAGAAGCAAGCAACAAAAATATTCTGAGATTAAATTTCCTTTGCAGGATATTAGTGCAGAGAAAAGGTTGAACATTAACTTCCTCGGTGGCTTGAAATTGTTTCCGAAAATTGTTCCTGCTCTTATTCCATTTTGTGGAATTTCAAAAAGTAAATACAAGGTTTATTGCATAGTTTGTATGTCCAACAAATACTGCTTTCTTTTTTTCAGTATATTTGTCGGTAAATTGGGGAACGCCAAACTTAAGAGTTTAAATTTTTCGAATCACTCCATAACAAAAGAGTATTTGTGTGATTGCAACTCTGCAAGTTCTATTTTAGTTTGGTTTGACCGGTTTTCGTCTGTTTTCCGAGTTTGCTTTATTTAAAAACAACCCAGGCGGGTTTTATAGACTTTTTATTATCAAGAATAAGAAATATTCGTAAGAAATGAACATGTGTTTACTTACGAACTCTGTTCAATTGTGCCACTTGAGTCAGAATAAACGCGGAAACGAAGGGAACTTCGACCGCAGTGTAGAACACCAAGCATAGAATCATCCAGTCCCACGTGATCTTGAATAAGCCATAATGGAGGATTATGCGATTCCGCATCTGGGAGGGAATTTGCTGCTTGTAACGTCTGTATTTGTTTCTCCATCTTCGAAAGGCGGCCATAAGCTGTGAAAGAAAGAAAAACCTTGGTTAGTCGCGAAAGACGAGCTGCCTACACCTGCATTGAATCAGCTAATTATTCATTTCTTATAAAACTGCCGTAAACAGAGATGAGTTAAAGCTTCTACTCTTTTGGAGCATAAAAAATATGGGCAGATCACAGACCATGTTTCAAAAAAGCTTTTCGTTTCATCCGGAATCAATGAATTTGGCTCAATTGGAAGTAAGAGTTACATTTTCGGAATAAATGCCAACATTCATTAGAAACTATTGAAAACCAAATGTATTTGGATACAAGAAGAGCGTATGTTGAACGAAAAGATAGTCCTTGAGACAATAGGAGAAAATTGGAAAGTTTAACAGGTCGCGCCAATGAGAAGCGGTCTTTCTGAAACTTTTATACTTGAATGAGACAAAAAACAACCAAAAACACCTTAATTGTCTTAATTGTCGTCATAAATGTCTCAGCTAATAAAAGCCTTTAGACCAGATGCAACTAAAGTGAACTTAAATGAAGTAAATTGTCATATAATTCATATCAAGACTCGAGTTGTGTTAATCAAAATTTTTTGACAAAAAAGCGAAACAATACTTGCAAAAATTCTAGCCAAGGAACAAAATTAAATAACGAAGTATTACCACTTTTTCATAAAAACAATTCTTTACAACTGCCTTAGAACAACAACAAAAAAGGATTTTATGCGACAACTGAGACTAATGAGTTACAGGCCCTTTATGAAATATTCTCCCGACCACTATGAGAAATGACCAAAATTTGTATTCATGCACTGGCGCTTGTCGAACCGGAATTTTGGACGTTAACTGGTGCAGCTTTTGTTCCTTCGCAGCTGTTAACTGAACGATAACAGAGTAGCGTTGTGAAATGAATAAAAGGCAGACGAGCATATTAGTTTTGTTCGTTTGCAGCTGGCAAAATTTTGACCGCGCGAGAATAAAAATTTTTTGTCTGAAGTCCGCACCTCATCTTATGAACACCGCATTAAAGATTTCTATGATAAATTTAACTTCAGTTCTCAAGTGAAACCGCCTTTGAGCAAATGGGGAAGCTCGATTTTCAAATTCTGAACTTTGACTTTTATTTAGAAATATAAAACTGATCGCAAGCAAGCGACAGAGACAAAACTAAGAAAGCTTTTTTGCATTTAATTGCGGGCAAACTCTGCAGGCACAAGCTGACTCTAAAACAAATTTTAGGATTTCAATTCAAATATCTTCGGAGCCGTTCAGACGCCTTAAGTTAAAAAGCGTCGTATCTTCTAAAAGCTTTTTAAACCAGGTGATATGATAAATGCTGACACAATTTTGATACAAGCGATAAAAAATCCAACTTTTGTCTGTCCTCAGTTAAGTTTACGTTAATATAGAAAAAGGAAAATAAGTTCAAACTAATGAAAAATAAAGGGTGATCTTTTGCGAAGTCTAAAAAAGTTTAAGCCTCAAACAACGGCGACCAAATTTATATCGGTTTTAAGGAGTAAATTTGTGCGATAGACCAATAGTTGTATTGAAAGTTTCATCAGTTTTCTAGCTGTCAAAATGCAAACTAATATTAGCCTTAGACATTAGAAAAGCACCGCGCTAAGTCTAGGCATAGTCTTGCCTACGTTAAAATCCCTCCGACCAAACTTGAGCAATTAACAACACTCGCTAGCAAAATATTAGCTTATAAGAATACGAATTCTTGTTCCTTAAAGTTTAAAACTAACCGCACGACATTGTCTGTCTTTCCCTGTGGCTTCAGGTGTAGACATGATCGCCAAGCTTTTTAACAAAGAAATAAGTTCAACCACACAGGCGGGTTTGCCAGCTGATTCGATATGGAAAAGGCATGCTGCCTTCGCTCCGTTTAAATGTCATGGAAAAGTTTACTTGAATTAATTTAGGCTAGCCAATTAAATAAAAGAGTGCCCTCATTCGATAGCGCTTTATGGTTAAAACTGCATTAGTGATACGAAAAGGTATTATGTTGTATTACTGGGCAATCATACTCTAATTGTCCATAGAGAAGCAGAACTTTAAAATTCAAGCTGAAACAGTGTTGTTGGTGTGTCAAACCGCAAAAACAAATTCTTTTACAACGATTTTCTGTTTCCGTTAGCTTTTTCTTTGTTTTATTTTTATCAATTCGCTTTTTCTTTACCCTTTTAGCTTGCATGCAGACACCAGTCTCTGATTAACAAAAACACTAAGCAGCTATTCGTAGACAAATTTGCTTTCTACACATGTTATTCTTTACCTCTCATAGCCGCTGAAAAAACAGTACAAAAACCAGGTCTAAAAGCCGACAGGTCACAACATAGCTCAAAAACTACGTGACAAAAAATGTTGCCTTAACTGATTTGGCAGTCTGACAAGCTTATTTTGAACTCGTAGGCTATCGTGGTTTATGCTATAAACAAAACGGCCACTCTTCATTTTGCACTGTTTCCTCGTTAGGAGAGAACCGAACTCTTACCCGCATCTAAGCTCATTAAAAAGTGATGTTTTTTTCGCACTGAGCTTCTGGAAACTCAGTTTTCTTAGGGAGGAGTTGAACTGTGTTGTACTGAAAAACTGACAAATAATTATAAGTGAAGGCGAGTAAGTATTGCGTAATCTGAGTGCTCAGTACCTGTAAAAATTATAGATAACTAGAATCGTTCGTATGATGAAAATCCGAGTTTCAAGTTGTTCACAGTCTTCAGGCTAAAAATAAAGAATACAATTGAATAAGGCGGAGCAACGGGCCGGGTGGAGAATGAAATCCCTTGGTCGCATAAAATCCCGTGGGCGCGTTAATGATCCCGCGGATGCATGAACTGATCCCGTAGATGTGCTAAAATGGAAAATTTGGCAAATAAAATACATTTTACCTACTGAAATAAAATAAAGAGAAGGGGGAGCCAAAAGGTCGTGTTAACAGCCAATCAGTTTTCATAACTCAAACCATGAGTGACTGAAACAGGCAAAATCATGAAGAGTTTGTAAACTCTCAACTTTATCAGCTTGAGGAGGAAGATCTACAAAAGTTAGAAGCTAACACCGTTCCAGAAAACACCAAAAAACAGACTTCTTGGAGTTTGAAGAAGGGTAAACAAGACAAGAGAAACTGAAATTCACACCACGGGAGCACTGCACATCTGAACAGAAATCGGCAAAGAGTTTCAGAGTTTCAGAGGTTTTGATTTGAAAACTGTAAAAACTTTGTTCTGAAATAGGTCATTTTGTTTATTAAGCAAATTCTGTTATCAAAAAAACGGGGTACGAGTTTTTTCCGAAACAAACCGTTCGTGACATCGCTCTGCTATCTTTGTAAAAACAGCACATGCCCATTCCTGGTCAGGCAATGAAAATTTGTTTATTAGGGTCTTAGAAAACCCCCGCTTTGCTTTAGGATTTAAAAAGGATAAAAAAGAATTGCGTTTCCTGGAATGCAAAATAACTTAAAAAGATAACAGATTTGAACGAACTCCAAGCACCTTTTTTTAAATCTGATCCTAGTTTGAAGATCAAAAATCAGTCTCCAAGAGGCAAAGCAGGTCTTCAAATGACAGATACATAAGTAAACCAAAGACTCTCCTTGCGATTTACAACTTCATACTGTAGATGATTGAAATTGTGTTTTTGCAAACCTAACTTAGAGTTATAAATCTCGTCATGAATAACTCAATCTCATTCAACCTGGCCCACCTGTGGCGTCTAGGTTACAACAATTGACGAGTAACCTGCTTGGTTTGCATGTGGTGTAGTGGTTTCATATTCTATTACGTAAGCTTCTATGTTGAATAAAATCAAGACAATCTTAAAGGGGAACTGAACTCTAAATCAAAATTTTTTAAATGAAATCCTTCAAGATGTTGAGAACATATCTAAAGGTTTTGTTTCTTATGTCGCGCTGATTTTCCGAAAAATTCTAGTTTGTGTGTGCGTGTTTCGGGTCGTTTGGGGTCATTGAGCGTGGGCGCTTTTCGACTAGTCAGCGGTTAACGAAGACAATATGTGACGTAGTTTATGGGGAGCGAGCGAGCGCTTGAACTGCTTTTGTTGCCACAAGCTCGCTTGCACAGTCAAAAGTGAAAGTTATAAGAGAGTGATACAGAGTGAACAACCTGACTAAGAAATTCTGTAAGGATGTAAGAATAAAACTAGTTTACAGCACCTACAAAATCATTAACATGTTGAACTC
>JAOBAT010053437.1:0-32703 GCA_026413305.1 Hydrozoanthus tunicans
GAACAAAGTCGAAAGGTTCCGCATGAAAACAGGCAAAAAAAAGTCGTGATGGTTTCTAGCCTACAGCTTAGTACGCTAAGAAACACTTGGAAATACCCATGTGGTGTTAGCTAAAAGGGATTAATTTAGCTAATTTCATCTTTTGTCATGGTTGTTCCCATTGGGTTCATAAAAGATGCACCAGCCACAGACTTTACATTCAGAAGCAGCAAATGGCTGGAACTGGTCACCTGATTGATGAACATGACGAACACTATAATCATGTGGTAATTCACGGTCATACTTTGGAAGTTGGGGACGCCTTTTGCTATCTTAGGGATCCTTGCCGTCGGTGGCTGCCAGCTGGAGAGTTAGGGCTGCATGGGCTAAGTTCAGGGAACTACTGCCTTTGCTATCGTGCTTGGCCCTGTCATTAGTAACCCGGGGAGGGTTCTATAATAGCTCTGTCAGAAACACGATGTTGTATGGAAGTGAATGCTGGCCTTTGAAGAAAATTGATCTTCCATGACTGCAGTGAAACGAGCGTTCACTGTTGCGAGAGCTGTTCCGCGCAAAAGCAGGTAACAGTATTAGTCTCGGTGCTCGGTGCAAGAAGCTCGCCTTTGAAGATTTGTAAGAAGCTCTTCATTGTAGACGCCAGTGATGGTTTGAGCATAGTGTTATGTGGCTTAACAAGACCACCCCTATTCCAGTGGATAGTCGCGCAAAGTGGGGCAGACCTCACAAGACTTCATTTCATTTTGTCAATGGGGGTATGAGGCTCTCTAGCCTTAAAGTGCGTGATGCCTTATATAGAGTATAGTGGAGGGCAATCATGCAACTTCTTACTCACATATACAAGTGAATACCGAGGCAAAACAGATGATGATGATGATGATGACGAGGGAGCACTAGATTACAAAGTTATTCCATAAGTACGTTACGTACAATTTTCTTCCAAATGTTCTTTGACTTTCAGTACTTGTTCAGAATTTCTAAACCATTAGGGTGGTCTTCTGTGGACTAGTTGCTGCGAGCGATAGCGTGCAGCATCCTAATGCTTTTCTTAGCCGAGATTTGAGTGACACGATGAAAATTTGTCACGATGTTGAGATGATTTTGAGCCCAAAGTGCATATGACCTACGGCAGTATTGCTTGCCGTGTGTAAGGAGGCGCCATATTAAGCAGCTGGGGTCACCACATGCTTTTCACCGAAAGTTTGGGGAGTTTGCATAGAGCTGGATGTCGAAATTTTTGTTGCTGGAAGTATTCATCAAGGTAGCGAATGTTTCAGTGATGTTTCAAGGGGCAGGCAATTCCTATTTTATGAGTTTTCCATCGTTACTGCGTGCTCAGTCGCTGCTTGTCATACAATGGCGCTCGCAAACAGTTGATATAATCCTTGATCGAGACAGAATGTTCTTGAATGCTTTGGACAATCAAGTTATTCCTGATTCGCAGATGATATCGCTTAATTATCTACCCGATAGTCTTCTGTTGGATGCGAAGTCTGCCCTCGAATCAAACGGTTCATGAATTTCAGACTCTTATCCCTAATAGCATTTAAAGAAACTTTGTCTGCCATTAAGAGTTCTTATGTTGCAGTTTATTAACAAATTAAATAATCTGAAGTAGTAAAACTGCTGTTCTCTGTCATTCGCGGTTCTGCTAATGTCTATGATTAAATCTAAGTTAAATCATTTCCTTCAGAAACTCGCCTGGCAAAGACATTACATAAAACCTAGTCATAACTACAAGTACAAGACGCGAATATTGAAGCTGCTCGCAGCACTCCCCTTTTGATAAAAACCGCTAGTTATATGTGTATCTGAACTGTATGTTGTGCGTGCCTATTATCTTCAGATCAAGGTAAATCCATTGGGCGGGGTTAACTAATTTTGCTTGCTAGAAAGCGTCTCTAACTTTAGTTCTTAAGTGATACTGAAACGTGATTGGCTGCTGTAAGTAATGTAACAGTGCTACAAAACCAACATAGCTTAACTTGGTGTTTCGTTATGAATTCTGTGCTTATGTTTTGAAATAATATTAATACGCAGATATCGGAACAAAGACTTGTGCTGGCTATCCAGGCATGGAAGGACACTTTCAGCAAGATGCAAATGTAGGATATCACTTGAATATTTAAGTTGGTATTCGGGTGTTTGACGTACCATATGATCCATACCAACCCTTGAAAAAAATATAAAAAAGGACTTGAAAAAAACAATTGAAGAAAAGTAAACTATTATTGCAATTAGTAGAAACCAAACAGCACATCCTGGAATCTAATACCACATGTACGTCCCCATTAGGTATTGTGTTTGACATGCTTTGGGAAAAAAATTAAACTGTTTAAAATGGATGTCAAAGATTCTCCATAAAGTCGAGCGATTTGCACAGTTGAAACAGGTGTGCATCCTGTTGACTCGTAAACACAAGAATGAAGCTCATAATTGTAAATCATCTCACTTCTTTTCTTGTCACGCGAACAACAGACATTTGCCAAGTGGGAAGTTGATTACTTGAAGCTTGACGGCTGCTACGCAGATACAAAGACGTACAACGTCACATACCCTGAAGTAAGCAAAGCCTTGCTGGACTCAGGAAGGAAAATTGCCTACTCCTGTAGCTGGCCTGCATATGTTGTTGGACAAGGAAGAAAGGTGAGGTCAGAAACAAGTTGTTTTCAAAATCTTGATGCAAACGAGGAGCAAACAGACAGACATTTTTTCAGGGTCCGTAATAGTTTGAAAACTCTTAAATTTCAGTTTATGAGTTTTGAGGCTTCTCAAGTTGTTCGGTATTACAAGAAGACGTCCTTATCATTGTGCAGTTCTTTTGTAAAATAAAAGTTCCACCTCTCTGTTATCTTTCTTCTAAATTTCTCACCTCTTAACATTTTGAAACTAGAAATCGCCATATTTTTGTATCCTTTCTCAGATAGAATATTTAACAAACAGTTGGTCCAGAAGGCTAGAATTTCTTGAAACAACATTTTTGATCCTGTTTATAGCTTCCTTGCGTTTCACGAAACCTTGGAAGGTAACATTTCTTGCTCGGTTTGAAAACCGTTTTATTTTCCAACAATTTTTGTTCGTTTTGTTTCTCATGATACAAACTTGATGGGATACATGCAGGCTTGTCCTTAGGACAAGGGGGCAAGGAAATTGTTTTTCCGGAAATTTTTATTCGTTATAGACGAGAAGAGAATTACTAAGCTTACTTGATTGTGACAAGATTATCACTACCCTCTTAACCAGTCAAAGCCTTTAGCTCAATCAGTTAAGATTGCTCTTTGTGGCAAAACACTGAATTTTTACTTTCTTTTCCCTTCTTGTGAAATACTGTTAGAAAGACGAAAGTAGATACAATAACAATATTCAATGTTTTTTTACTTGAATTGGTCCGACATTTATACAATACTAGTGGCAAGAATAAAGGCTTCAATGGATATACAGGTCTACACAATAATTGGGGCTTTTCTTTTCTTTGCTCCAGCCGAACTACTCGCTTATCGCAGAAAACTGCAACCTGTGGCGTAACTACGATGATATACAGGTAATTGTCATAACTCGCAAATTTGATTAACCAGAATTAAAGGTCTCTTGTAATGTAGAAACACTAAATGCCATGGTGATAATACTTAGTAGGGTAATTTGGGGTTGTAGTTCAACTGTGGGAAATAAAGATCATAGTTGATTGTTACTCATATTAACGTAGCATTTTTTATTTGACGGCAAGGATTCTTGGAAGAGTACAAGAAACATCATGGACTGGTTTGCTGAAAACCAAGATGATCTGGTTCCAGCTGCTGGGCCAACACACTGGAATGACCCCGATGAGGTATTCTATTGTCATGCTCTTTTTGTCTTTAAAACGATCCTGATGAGGTATTCTGTTGGTATGTAACTTTCACTCTTTAAATGACCCATATGTAGTATTCTAATAACATGTACTTTTTGCCCCTAAACGACCCTGATGAATTTTTTTGGCATATCCTTTTCGCCCTTTAATTAAGTGACCCTAAAAGGGTATTCAAATGTTATGTCCTTTTCTCCCCTAAAGTGACCCTAATGAGATGTAAGTGAAATTTAAAACTTTGCCTCTGAGATGACTCAGTTTAGATATTAATAGAATGTTTCTTTAGCCACTGAAGGGATCCTGACCAAATGTTTTTAATGTTCGCTAATCGCTTGAGTTACTCTCGCGGAATTATTTTTGCAATCAAAAGACCACGATGAGACGTTGGTATAGTGGTCTTTTCGCAGTTGAAATGATCCTGATCCATGTTTGTCGTTTTTTAGTTTGTTAGTTGAGGCTAATCGCTGCAAGTTGATTTTGTCGAACGTGCGCACCAAAACCTTTCAAAAATGTAAAAGTTTTTTCTTAATTTATTCTTTCAGTTGATTATTGGAGACTTTGGCTTAAACCAAGATCAATCAAAGTCCCAGTTTGCAATCTGGGCAATTCTTGCAGCCGTGAGTACATGTTATCAAAAATAGAAATAAAGAAGAGAGTTTTAAAATGTGTCACTACCTCAACTTCACTTTGGAGATGTAATGTTTGAGTTAACGGGAGTAAGAGATAAGTAAAGAAAAGTATGTATAGAACTTTAGGTGTTTCAAAAACTACAACACTGATTTGTCTTAAAAATCCAAAGACTCGATGTTTTCGGCTCTTTTTCTGCAAATCCAAATCTGATGTTGTCTATTTAGCATCGAGCAGTGATCTGTGAATAGTTTTTTGAATAGTTAGGTCAAGGCACGAGCGTATAGCAAGTTCCAAACTCTTGTTAGTTGACATGTACCTAAAACCCTTTGAAAACGATGATGTCATTGACTTTTTACCCGATCTGCTGATAAGTCGCACGACGAGCTTGGCAACGAAACCAAACCAAATGGCTAACGGAGCTTCAGAACCTAAAGACTCGTAAGAGCATGTTATCCTCCTCTAGATAATGGTCACCTTCATTTGATGAATACCGGTAGTTCCGCTAACAACTAAGTTAACGTTACCATTAATTCTATACCTCGATGAAAGCAAATACTTTCAGCTTGCAGCACGTCCCTTTCTATTAGAAACAGTTCTATTTATTATACTAACCAGAACAAGTAACTAACGAAATTAACTAAGTTCCATTTGTTCCCTACTGCAGCCCCTGTTCATGTCAAACGACCTACGGAATATTTCTCCCTGGGCCAAGGCGATCTTGCTCAACAAGTAAGTTACAGTGTTCCAAAGAGTCTTCATGGTTGTAAACATAAAGCTTAAGAAAGTGATGAGATTTTAGTTATTTTTATCCGTTTCTTGTTTTTTTTTCTTAGTTGCTTCTTTTCAGTTTTTTGTAAGATTCTTGACAGTAGTATAGTGTTTCATTATAAAAGCAATTCTTCCAGGATAGTTTGTGTCTGTTTGTCAGTTTCTAGTGTCAACATCCGTAGCGATTACAAAGTTTTAAAAGACCAAGCACTACTCCCGGTGTCGGTAACGGTACAACGAACTCAAACGAGCGAAACTTTAGATTTCCAAAACTCGTTGTTTATACCCATGATCGTGAACACGCCAGCTTAGTTTTCACTCGGGTTTTAGTCGACCACCCTTTGTCTGGAAGCAGCAAATGATTTCGCAACGAAAATGAAAATAATTGTGTGAACTAATACAAACCGGCTTAACGCAGAGAAAATTAAACGCTGATTGAGTGAAGCTTTTCGGCCAAAACTAACTAAAAATCTACGAACTACTTAAAATATGAACGAAATGACAGTGATTGGCACTAGAAAGATTGATACTTAGAACGCTTATTAATATTAAGATTAAAAACGTGTGGATCATCGTGGCTTCCAGTAACGTATCATTTTTGTGTATTATTGAACACGCTTTTCGTGTTTGCAGAGACGTGATCGCCGTCAACCAGGACAAGATGGGACGACAAGGGAAAAGGGTTGATACGGTTCGTTTTGAATTTTTGTTTCTGATGTATTGCATATGTCGTTTGTAGCTGTGTTCTGTGTAAAGCGTCAGGTAAAGTTCAGTTTCTATATCTTCTTCTCCATTTTTTTGTTATCTAAATTTATACTTCGTTTGTATATTTTTTTATGGTATTATGTTTTTATGCCTGTTGAATCAAGTGAACTGCGTTCTTTCCAAGTACATGTATACTGTAGGACTATATATATCCTCGTTTCCGTCTTTGCGATGCCTTGTCATGTCCTGATTTCGCTATACCCGTGGAACCAAAACCAACAATTAAGCGTCAGACTGTGCAGTGCCGTCGTTGGTCCCAGTCCCTTTTGTTGTCACATGTTACACGGGTTGATTAGTTAAGCTCGGGGTGAGGTTAGAATGGGCTGCATAGCAAAAGGATTAGCGCTCGCCAAGCATAGGGTTTCAAGTTCAACCCTTCTGCTAGTGACTGTATTAATCAACCTTATCTGTTGTTGCAGTCTATAAACATACCGTTTTTTCTTCCTCAATATTTTTCTGTCTAGAGTTAGTCTTCTTTTCCCACTAACGACTTTTTTCATCAACAACCCAGAGTAACTCCACGGAGGTCTGGAGCCGTCTGTTGCATGACGGGTCTGTGGCGGTGGCTCTTCTCAACCGTAACGAACAGCCTTTCTCAGTTAGTGCATCGTTCGAGCAGGTGGGTACATAAAGTTTGAGCACTCTACGAATACCTTAATCACAATAGTTTTACTAGCAAGAGGAACATGTCCACTGAAACCCTTGGTACCATTATCATTGCGTGTCCACTGAAACCCTTGGTACCATTATCATTGCGTCAACTTGTCTACTGAAATCCGCGGTGTGTCATGATCTTTGCATGGCCACTGAAACCCGTAGTTCCTTGTATATCCAAAACCCGTGATATCTCGATCAATGTGTTCCCACCGAAAACCTTGGTACCATAATCATTCCATGCCCACTGAAATCCGTGGAACTGTGATCATATGCATGTCCATGCACTGATATTGGCATTGAAAGAAAGTTTTAAACTTGCGTAACATTGTTTTCTTTTTTCAGGTTGGCTTGAAATCGAAGCGGGCATCTGTAAGAGACTTGTTTGAACAGAAAGAGCTTGGTACTTTTACTGATACATTCCAGGCAAAAGTGAACCCCGATGGAGCAGTGATGGTGAAGATATCTCCTTTGCAGACGTACTACTAGAGGAAAATTTGTGGCAGTAGCGAATTTACTAGGTTTTGTTGCAGAATTCTTTTGTGAAAAGAACTGTGAATTGAACCTTGAATTTTTGTTTGCTTTTTTCTCCCTGTTATCGAAACAGATGTGTTGCTTTTTTTGCGGTTTTTCTTTTTTAATTAGCTGCATCACAGCTGCTTAAAATGTACCTAGATGCGTCTTGAAAAACATGATAATTTTGAAATCGATGAAAAGTCTATCAGCATTTACCAATCATTTCTATTTGTAACAACTAAGATCGTGAAATGTATCTTTTAATGGAAATGGTTGTGGATATAGATATAGAAAGAATAAACTGTAATTAACAGGGTATTTGCGACTGAAAAATGTATAATGAAAATCGTAATGCGCGTGCTACTGAGTAATTAGCCAGCGTGGTATAAAGAAAACCAAGTTTGAATAGCTAAATGAACTTTCGAAGCTCTACAAAAAGACATTTGTGTAAATCTTTTGTTGGTCCTTTTTTATTTTGGAGAACAAACATGAAAACTGTTTTGCTACTTATTCGTTGCTTAGTTGTCTTGAACTGCTAAGAGAACGGTGTAGTACATCGTAAGTTTGTCGAGTGCTTTGGTTATCAGTACTACTTGACAAGCTGCTCTCTTAGTTACTCTAAAACTTTTTTAAAAGTGCATTTCATTCATAACTGGCCCATATAGTACAGATAAAATTGATAGAATAAAGGTATAAACCTTTTTTGGTGTTTATAAAAATGTGCAAACGAGTGCAATCATTTTGATCATCTTCAGGCCCATTTTATCGATAGACGAAGATGACTCGTAGTAGTCCTTGTAGTACAGACTGTTACTCGAGTCGACACTCAACCTCGTACCCAGGTCGACAGTGAGTCTAACCTGGATCCTCTGTTAGTAATTCAAGTCTGAAAACCAGTGTCTTCGTACCCAGTGTCTTCGTTCCCTTTGTTTAGCGGTCGGGAAAACGGGCACCAAAAAATCCTTAACCATATTTGCACTGGAGAGGCTCAAAAAACCGAAAAAAAAACGAAACTGTACGTAACTTGTACTGCTCTCCTTAGTTGTAACACGAGTCGACTGGGCTTGGAAAAGACCCCCAACAAAGCTAAGCTGTAATTTCCTCAGTCACTTCTCGATCTATCCACGCTCAACGAATAGACTCAGAAAACTTCCCCGCTGGCTGTGTGGTGTTCTCAAAGGTAGTCTCTAAGTGTGTATAGTGTTATGGAAAGATGGCTGCAGTGGAAACTGATTTAAAACGAAGACACCCTGGCCCGTGAGTGTTCTATTTTTTGAGTATCAGTTCCAGGGGGCCATTTACATGTTGTGATTACGGGGGAATCTGAAATTTTGGCCAAAGGAAGATTTGTGGGTCCGCGGAAGACGCCAGAGTTTCTTTAGGTCGCGAAGATAAAATAGTATTGTTTTTTTTCTTCACTTCAAATCAACAATAACAAGATTAGCGTAATTTACTGGGGTATTCCAAAAAGGTAGGGATTTTCTCGGGAAGACAAATTTTGAAGTTGAGGTCTTTTGGCAGCCCTAGGGCTAGGGTGTCACTGTGTCAAAAAAGTATTTACCTAGAGAAGGCCTAGATTGACATGCCGAGTTACGGATGTCAGTGGTTTTGAAATATTAGATGTCTTTCGTTGCTCTTTATCGCTGAAAAGAAGTCATCATTTAACATAAAGCAAGTCTTCGCGTGATAAGCTTCTGTACAACCGCTGAAATGTAGAGATATAGCGGGCGCAACTTTTAGGATCAAGCTGTTGGTGAGTGTTACTAGAGAGCTCGGTCTTGGAGCTTTCAGCTCCTTGGAGCTAAAAAGAAAGGAAACGTTTGATGAAAGGTGTTGCATATTTGGGCAGAATCTAAGAGTTGCCAAGGATCATGTCCCAGATGGTTTGTACTTACTGTTGCAGTTTTCTCAAGTATAGCGCTAGATTGAATTGTCAGAAAATGGCGTTCAGTTCAGGTTTCTGTATTCATGTTTCGGATAAACAATTAAGATATCTTCACAGGCTTCATGAAGAAGCACATCTTGGTTTGTTTATATTGAGTTAAACGTAGTTTTGATTTAATTTTTTAAACACTACTTTGAGTATTGATCCTCGATGCTGGACTTTCACATTCACATGTACTAGTATCTATTATGTGTACCTTAAATCACTTCCTGTCTGGAAAGAATCTTTATCGTTTAGTCCCTAAAGAGACGTATGATCATTCCCTAAAGACAATAGTTTTATCACTGCAGATTTGCTGTCACAGCTACAGTTAATAGTTTTAGCATAGTAGGTGATAATATTTTGTATTAATAGAGAAGAATGTACTTTAACATAAGCAAAGTTTGAACAAAAGTGATGTCTTTGGATTAGTTGAACGTCCCCCAAATATTTAGAAACTATTTTGAGTTAGTGTTTAGAAAATAATATCTCTGACAAGCCAAGATTTGACTCAACTGGCACCACAGAAATAACATTAACTAACACTTAAATTATGTGATTTAAGAACATTAGCTACTGCCACCCTTGCATTCTCATCCCAAATGACCAGGGCCTGGTTGTTCAAAAGACGACTAGCCCTAATCCAGGGTTAAATACCATGGCAACCAATAGCCTGGATTCGAACAACCAGCCCTAGAGGGGGGGGGGGTGGGAGGGTTGTAATAGGAGGACAGTTAAAAGTTTGAGTGATAGTTAGTCTGAGAAATATGCCCTATTTAATTGAAAATTATGGTTGTGTTAGTCTATGTGCCCCCCTTCCCCCATATACTGGTTGTGCCAGTCTAAGCCCCTATTAATTTCAATGTGGGTGACTCTGAGACCTTTGTGAAAATTGTAATTTTCAACTTTTTTAAATCAGGAGCAAATGCATAAAATTAAGATGAATTTTAACCATGTTCTTTCATAAAACTAGAAAATGTGTTACATAATTTCTGTTCTTCTTACCATTTAAACAAAACCCCAAAGGTTTGGCTTAAATGCCTTGGTGAAAGTTCTTGGAATTTAGCATTTGTTTTGTACAAATGGGGGCTGGTACCAACTTTGTTGTCATGACAATGAAATGTTACTATTTTGAAGAAAATCTTGAGTTACATCATCAGTCCGGGATAAATGGGAACCCAAAGGAT
The DNA here is from genome assembly GCA_026413305.1 of Hydrozoanthus tunicans. Classification (NCBI taxonomy): domain Eukaryota; kingdom Metazoa; phylum Cnidaria; class Anthozoa; order Zoantharia; family Hydrozoanthidae; genus Hydrozoanthus; species Hydrozoanthus tunicans. Next base: position 10,286 of record JAOBAT010053437.1, read on the forward strand.
AAATGGATTTGCAATAGATTTCAAAAAAATGAAAATTTTCCTGTGTCAAGACACTTAAAAAAAAGTTTTCAGTTTTAACAATTTTTCAACCAGCACTTAAATTCATTTGGTTCACTGGAGTAGCCCATGAGTAGACTAGTGTGACCAAGTAATTCAAGTCTTTTTAAGAAACAAACTTATTGTAACAGTTATTTAATTCAGTGTAGCTTAATAAAATTATATGCTTCCTGTTTTTAATTGGTACATGTTTCTCAATTCAGGCAAGCCTTAAAGTTCTGTCTTTTCAAGCGGTCACAACCCCAGACATATCAAGTGGCCTCAGTGTTTTTCATGCTGCTTGCATCGAAGGAGATGAAGAGAAAGCTACTACTATTATCTTCTTCAGTCCAAGCAAACTCGATTCTGTGGTTGGATTGAATATGAAGATTTTAGAAAACAGCAGAAAACTGGACCTGAAAGGAAAGACTCCTGAACAGATCTTGTGTTTTTTTGGGACTTCAAAACATATGAAGATTCAGGCAATTGTCAAGGAGAATACTACAGGGTTTGAACAGAGGTGAGATGAGAACGAAATATGAAAGGTTTTTAAAAAAACGATTTTACCTTGTACACAAATTATTTGTAAGCATGAAAACTTCAGATGTATCTTGCCTTTCAAACCTAAACTGAATACCTTATTTAGTATTATGTGTACATAGCATTTACTAGCTTGCTAAGTTTTTAGTGAGGTAAAAAGGTCGAATCACAATAAGTGTGTTATTATACACACAGTGTTTTGTGTAGGTAATCACACGACCTCGAGTTCAATTTGGAAATAACTTGCACAAGTGGGTTTTAAAAAACTATCAAAGTATGGGGCATGCAGGCTCTTGCAATTTGAGCTTTTTGAAAAACTTATTTAAAAATTGTTTCAAAATTGAATGAGAAAAGTCGTGTGATTACTTTTTAATAATATACACAACAAAATTACAGGTCAAGTATAGAAAGAGTTTTTAATCAGTATAAAAGAAACCTGCATCGAAGTATTAACAAGACTAACAGTAGTCAAGGTTGAAGTCATTACCATAGTCATCTGTGCAAGCATAGTCAAAGTCGTAGTCGTAATCATAATCATATTTATAATCATAGTCTCGGTAGTTGTAGTCGTTGCAGTCATAGTAGTTGTGGTAGTTGTAGTCATCATAATCATTGAATTTGTAGTAGATATAATCATAATCTCAATTGTAATCGTATTCGTGGCAGTTGTAGTAATCTTAACCGTAGTCGCAATCGAATCATATTTGTAATCCTATTTATGGATGTTTGTAGTCATCACAGTTGTAGCAGTCATAGTAATTGTAGTCGCACTTGTAGCCATATACTTAATTATTTATTATTTTTAAATTAGCTATATATTTATTGTAAATTGAACAGTTTTATTGTACATCTGATTGTGTATATTTGTACATATATATATATATATACACATAAACATTTCATTTATATATTTTCGTATGATGTAAGCTCAGGGTTCCCATTGATAGCAGGTCGCCTTTACATAGGTGTCTGTCTGGACTACCTTAAGTGATACATTTTCATTTTTAAATAACGGTTTCTTCTAACTTCTTCTTCTTCCTCTAGTCGAAATCAAAGCTGTAACCATAATAGTCATCACAGTTGTAGTAATTGTAGTCATAGTCATACTCAAAGTTGTAAACTTAGAAAGTGCTGTCTTTTGTAAACTCGTGGTCGAAGTCGTAGTAGCATTGTAGTCGAAGTTGTAGTCATATATATAGTTGTAGTCATAAAATAAATTGCACTGAATTAATTAACTCTTTTTGCACTGTGTTTACAAAAGACGGCACTGTTCTCAACCAATCAGAATCGAGAAATTTTGTTGTGTATATTATTAAATGTAAAATGCGCCTCTCGTAAATGTCATACGAAACTACATCCGGGATGCTAGTCACATATTTTCCACAAGTGAAGATATCGCTGACGTCATTTCTTTGTTTGCCCCGTTCGTTTCGTCGCAAACAAACACTCACATCTATATGATATAATGAAAGAGTTACGAGTTTACGCGAACACACGAAGTTTATTTTCCTCGTTCGCGTCACGTGAAATATCCTCCCTCTCTATGTAATATATACATAAGGTAAGGAGGTTGAGTTACTGAGTGTGCAATCAACGCTAAAGCATTTTTTTCTCGATCAAAGGCCATTCCTCCATCTTGCTGCACGAACTGGTTCTGTTTGGCATTGCAACCAGCTGATAAAACAGGGAGCAAACGTGAATGAAATCTCCACATTTGAAGAAGATAGTTACTCGACGCCACTCAACATTGCCATTGCCCATAACACGGAAGTTGTTGTCGATTATCTTATCAGACAAGGAGCTCTTCTTTCACAACCAGATGGCAGCGAGCTGAACGCCATTCACTATGCAGCAATGAAAGGTACGGCAGCCCTGCTGGCGCGTCTGATGGGAACTGAGCAGGATCTGAAGGCGCATGAGTGGAATGGGTTCAGTCTCCTTCACCTTGCGGCGTGCTGTGGAAACTCTGAGACTATGTCAATGCTCGTCCGCCTTGGCGCTGATGTGAACCAATCAAGTCGCGGCAGGTCACGGACTGACCTGTTTCCCCCAGGTAAGGTTCTTTCAGTCTTCCAAGGTGAGGTTTGTAACATTTGGTTGTTTCCATTTTTATACTATGTAGTATGTAACCAACGTAAGTTATGTTTGTTCATACTAATTTTGTTAAGAATTAAATTTAGTCAGAAAGAAAATTAAAACAATTAGTATCAAAAAACTTATTGCAAGTACTATACCTTCTCTCAGTTTTTAAACAACTTTTCTTCGTTTTTCTTTCTTCACACTCCCCCAGGTAGCGAAGGTCCGCTTTTTTTTGACCAAGTATTTGAAAAAGCAACATTGCCCTCAAGATTTTCTAAATTAATTTTGAAGTTCAAATATTTTTATATAATCTCCTGGATTTTAAGATTAGTTTTGCCTGCCTGGTTTTGTTCGATCGCACCCTCCCGTAAAAAGTCCTGGCTACGGGCCTGATAAACAAGGTTTAACAATGACCTCTAATATTACAGGATTGCCATCTAAGTACATGGATGGCTCTGGGATAACTCCATTAATGTGTGCTGCCACCCGAGGACATTTGCCGGCAGTGGATTTTCTGATTCAGCACGGAGCTGATGTCAGTGTAATAAACAATGAGTACGAATGTACGGCGTTGTTCTTTGCCGCCGAATGTGGCCACACAGATGTAGTTCGTGCGCTCCTTCCACACATGTCGCCGGAAGATATTCAGGTGAGAGACATCTGCCAGCGTACTGCATTACATGAAGCCAAACTGCCAAAGATTGTTGAGCTTTTAGTTCAGAATGGTCTGGAAGTTGATGAAAAGGACATCGACGGCTGCACACCTTTACACTACGCTGCACGCGGAAAGAAATTTGCAGTTACAGAGAAGCTATTGGAATACGGAGCCGATATCAACGCTGAAGATGGCGTCGGAAAGACACCTCTTTTTCACGTCTTAGATGCAGATGAAAACTTAGATGTGATAAGTTATTTTGTTACGAACGGAAGTAGTATAACACACAGAAACAAATATGGCGATACTCCCCTTCATCGCGCAATTCATCTTGGGTGTGACGCAACAAAGTATTTACTCGCCCATGGAGCCCAAGAGAGTGTTAACGATGTCGGTTCATATAAACAGAGTCCTTTGCACATTGCGGCAAAGGAGGGTTTTGATATAACGGAACTTTTGCTTAAGAATGGAGCAGATGCAAATTTAACTGATCGAATGGGGCCAAGCCCCATTGCTTCAGCTGTCGTCCGCGGTAAGGTTGATGTTATTCGTCTACTTGTAGAGTACGGGGGCGACGTGAATCTGCTTTGCTGCAAGAGCTTTCATGGTAGAGGTGAGTCGACCATGGTTCCGTTACACATCGCAGTAGAAGAGAATGATTACGAGGCAGTCAGGCTGTTGCTTGAACTAGGAGCGGTGGTTAATGCTCGGGATGTAAATAATAGGACTCCACTTTTCTATGCCGCCGGTCCGATTTCAGACTTACTTTTGGAGCATGGAGCGCAGCCCTAGGTCTAGCAGAGATTTTAATTTGAAAACTCTGCCTTTCACATGACAGCTAATCAAGGAGATGGAATAACTAATATTCTGAAGCTGTGTGTTGAAAAAGACTGAGGTGTACTTGGAAACGTTCGTATGCTCGCATGCAAAAGTTCGTTTTTGAGGTACAGTTGTTGCTGGGGTAGTGCGCGCAGTGCCATATTTGGTAACGCACCTAGCATCAAGCAAGGAATTTGTATACTTAACGTACAGTGTTATGGCAGTGATGTTAACGAGCAGGAAACCAATGTTCTTTGCCACTTGTCTTGTTAGCCGTGACTGTTACGAGACGTCGAAAGTAAGAAAAAAGATTCTTGAAGTGTACAATGATTATGCTGCCGAACGACAGTTATAAAGAAAGTTTTCCTACTCGTGTCGGATGTCAGCTTTGGTTCAATGATTTTTCCATTTTGCTACATGCTTTGTGGAGTTCGATACACATTCAGGTGGTGACAGTTAGAACAGAGAAATCAAATTCATTGGCGCTACGTATGTCTTCGTGTTTTGTGTCCGCATTTTTGCTCGGTAAACTGACCAGTCGCCAGATGAGTATCGCAGCGATTCTGTACAAAACAACGCTATAGCGACAACAACATACCCAAGATACCCTGACTTTATTTATTTTTTCGCTTACGTAAGTATTAAGCACTCTGAAAAACGATTTTTTTTTATCATTTTTATCCATCTATCTATATAGGTATATTCTTCAAAACTTCAGTTGAAACTTGCTAGGTGTATCTTTATACATATAATTATATTTTCTATTTTAAGATATATTTTAAGCACGACTTTTTATTTTATTGCCTCAGCGAGAGAGCGTACCAGGAAAAGGACCGCGTTGAAATATTTGAGACGTTTTGGGCAGGTCGATCGATTTTGCTTCCATATAGGGTTCGTAGTCCATCCAGCACAAGGGTGCAGCATCTACTTTGCGATCAACTCAAAAAATAATCGTTTTGAGTTTGAAGGTGCTTACCTTATTTAGTAATTCTCGTTTCTTCCTACTACAGTAAAATCCTGCGTGTAAAAGCCCACTTTTTTTAGGGTTTGGCAAAACAGGTTCTTATATTTTGGAGTAGGCTAAGTATAGATTCTCAGTTAGGTTCTTAATTTCAATGGAGGACTTATGGTTGTTGGTCACCATAAAAAGTAACAACTATTTATTGTCTTTCTGTATAACCATTTACTCACTCACATCTATGAAGTCCAACAAAACGTACTAAACAATAAATACGAAATGTACGTCTTCAACAAGAACACATTCTTCTTAATTTAAGTATACATGAGGTTGTTCTTTTTTTAGAGAGGATTTTTTTATTTGTTTTGAAACTACAGTTTATGTTGCTTGTGCATGTGTGTGATTTGGAGGTAATAGGATTTTTGCAATCTTTATGAAAGTGTAATGCAATCTCATCTATAAGAACCTGTTAAATTGCTTGGCAAAACAGATTCCTACATCTTAGGGTATTAAAATGGCAAATCTCTACTAGGTTTTTAAATCCATAGGTTCTTACACGCGGGTTTTTACTCGTATATTTGAGTTCAAGTTGCCCGAACCTCGGCAACAGCGCAAACTCGGTTACTGCGACTGAACATTTTAGCCTGTCAGTAGGTCAGTTAACTTATATAGATAGGAAACGTTTGATCTTCCGAACAGCTTCGACTTTGAGTAGTACAAGCCGTGAGAATGTAGTTTTAACAAGGTTTAACAGTTTTTAGCAACAAACCAGTTAGTAAAAATTCTGCTTTGGAGATAAGTTAAAGGAATTAAAGATATTCTTTTTAACGCTAACGTTTTTACAATACCGTGTTGTTTAGTTGGTTTATAATAACATAAACGTTGAACCTGCGGTAGTAATATGATTTATTTAAGGGTGGGGTGAGGGTGAGAGAGGAAGGGAGAAAGTGTCACTGTTTGTGAAGAACATTGATACGCACGTACAATCTATAACACCTCCAACTGTTTAGTATATCCTTTAGGCCTTGCATAACAGCAAGTGCTCTCCAACTCTAAAATTCTTGACTTTGAGGACCCGCTCAAAGGAAGAATCTTCAAACAAATAAAACTTTAAAGTATAGGTCGCCAACCCGCTAGCTACCAAGGGAAATTTTTTTAGATTCCAATTGGTGTTTTTTTGGGGTAATTTTAAAACCGAGAGGTGTTTTTTAGGGTGAAAAATTTTAAACCCTTGGTATTTTTTAGAATATTTTGGGGAGTTTTCCGACGGTCATCCTTACCTTTTTGACCCCGAAGTACCCTGGGGGATGACCTGCAGAATAAGACTATGGATCGCATGGGAAAAAGTTTCAGTTTGGTACAGAGCGCCGCAATCGGTGATAACGTTGACTGTTAATGGCGTCGTTCTTTTCAATGTGAGCAGTTTGTTATTGAGTTATCGTTGAAGACTAGGACAGACTAGGGTCGCGCTTGAGTTCCTCGTAGGTTTTGTTGTCACTGAACAAGTGCGGTCATTCAGTGTTATGATAACAACCCGTAAAGCGCAGCAGAACCCTGGATGAATGATCTAGATTTTTGAGAAATTTTACGTGTTGCTCGGAAAATAAAACTATTTAACGCTATAACCAAAACTTCCCAAGCAACATGAACAATTTCAAAATTGCTTAAAAAGTTTTTAAGTAGTTTTGCCAAGCACTTCGTGGACTGAAAAATTTTCTCCAAGTCGTTTGAGGTCTCGTTTCGGCCTCATCTAAATATATTTTTTTGAAGCCCCTGTTACTATTACGAATGGACTGAAGCAAGTCAGGCATCGCTTGTATAGTTACAGGGATAAAATATAACAATAAAGTAGGAGCACTCGAGTATACTTCCGTTCAGCTCTGTTGATAATGTTGTGGAGTTGTTAGCTTGGTAGTTGGGCTGCCTGTGGTTGGTTGAATTGAGCCTTCACAGGCTATGTTCATAAGCTCAGCGGTTTTTACTTTAAATGGACAAACCAATCAAAGCCGAGAGTTTTTCACGATCGACCAATCAAAAGTCGTTAGGAAAACATTCGAACGCGGCGCCAGCACGTTTACGTTCGTCAACAACGAAGATGGCGGCTGGATGGAGCACGAATCATTTGTGGCCTGTCGAGCTTCAGCTTTTAGGAGCGGAATATGAAAACTCCAAACTTCAGATTCATCTTGATACTCTTGAATGTCATAAATCGATTGCCGAGCTTGATGTGCTGTATAAAGAAGATATATTGGTGAAGAAAAGCCACGAAAACAACGAACTTCAGAAGAGCAGAAACGATCTCGAGGTTTGTTTGTATGTTTGTGTCTGTTTGTATTAAAGGATACATGTGTATACTCGCTGCCTTGCATCACGGATAGAAACGGTAAATTAATTATAATAAGCTTAAGAGGTAGTTCAATAAAACGTACGTAAATTATGGTTTAGATTTTTGTTGGTTGAGTACTTCACTTATTGTGCCAGATTGTGTTTTGTCAAAGCTCCTTCACCGATGAGTTGAATGATTGCCCGACGAAATTCAGCAGTTTGCGAGAATATATATGGGATTCTTTTGCAAAGTTACAATCTGCAAGATTATTTCAAAATGTCCATGGACTTACACAGATTTAACTTTTGTCCACCCAAACTTCGATAATTATTTTAAGTTATACACTGTGACCTTAAAAGATTCTGACATTTCGAACCGTAGTCTTTTAATACTCTGACGAGTGACTACAACCTAGAACCTAAGTATCTTCTATTGGCATGGAGCATATCTAAGCTAGCTACAGAACCACCTTCAGGAGCAGATTCGTCATTTGAAATAGTATTGGTGACAGTATATTGTTACATTGCAAGTCAAATTTTTAGGGCCAATAACCAAATCTGCTGATTGGCGTAAAATTGGTTCAATAATTTTCCATACATGACTGATGACTTGTTTAACCAATTTCCTTCTAACACATGAACATGTAGAGATAATAATTTGTTCTCTTTTACTGAAGCCATGTAATTAATATTTTGATAACCTCTATTGCTTGACCTATCCAAGACTGAAGAAAATGTTTGCTCTCAGTCTTTCACTCACACCTCACTACGCTCCGTCTGTACAGTGGGAGAACAAGATCAAATATTTTCCCAGACACCCACACTCAGTTGTTAAGATGTAGTTAACCCATTTAGCCCCAAATATTGCTGAATTCTCCCTGTTACCAGTCTAGGAGAAGTTTGCTAATCATATCCAGTGGCTTGCTGTGTTTGATATTTCCCAGATTTTCAGTGCAAAATGTCTTTGTGTTGTATAAGTTATTTATTACTATGCAAGTCAAACTCCTAGGGCCATAAGCCAAATCCTGCTCAGCAGTTGGCCAAAAACCGGTACAGGACCAGGAAGTTATTGGACCAATTTCTCGTAAACACAAGCACACAGTGCTCAATAGTTGTTCATTCAGTTTTACTGGCATGGAGCTGAAGCTATGTAGCAAATATCTTATTAACCTCGTTTGCTCGGTCTGGCCGGGGAAATATTTTCCCTCTGTCTGAACTGTGAAAAATCTTAGGTAAATATTTCCCCGACAAACCTTGCACTTGGTTGTTAAGATATTTATATGGAGAAATTAGTCTTAATTTCACCTTTCTATCTGTGCATTATTATTTTGGTAAAAAATTAAAATTTTTAGGTGCTCTGAAGATTGACATATGATTGAAATATGGATTGTTTTTACACATTCCGTAAGCAAGGTTTGTTTCTTAATTTTATTCAGAAACTGGTAACAAAGTACACCAATAGTTAAAGAGATAAAGACACTATGTTGAGTCCTTCTCAAGACACTTCTCATTGTTTAGTTAGGGGGTTAAGGCACTCCATACTCAATACCTAACTGATCAAACCCTTTTCAAGACTGTACTCAGTTGAAGGTGTCGAACCACTCCAATGTCAGACTCCTTTAAAGACACCACTAAATTTAGTTTAAGTAAGTAAGCAGCCTGTAAGCCATACACTTTTAAGTAAATACAGACTTCAACATTCACCAGTCCTGAACAGTTTATTTTGTCGTTCAGGAAAAGTTGCAAGCTGCATTATCACAAGTTGAGGATACCAAAAAGCAGCTGAGAGAAGCACAACAGAAGTTTAAGGTCAGAACTTCAGAATGTTTTAGTAAATTATTTTTCTGCAAAAACTTACTCATCAATTGGTTACTTTTCATATTTCTACAAGTTAATTGGAAATTACGAGTGAACATGTGCTGATGAGGGACATATTTAAAAGCAAAATTTGAAAAGCATAAAACCAATATGAAGAAGAATACTGATCTTAAACAAGTAATGTTACTTTGTGACTAATACTATTCAAGACGATCTTCTCTTAAATCTCTTTTATTATAACTACTGCCAGTAATTGAAAATAACCGTAAATTTCTTGGCTTCTTTCTTTCTTTTCATGTAAAGTGTTCCAAGATTGCCTTTTTGCTTTAAATTCTTAATTCAAGGAAAGTAACCATGAGTAAGTATTACATTTGTCAGTATATTGTTCTAAATATCTTCTATTAAGTAGACATTTGAAATAGGACAGCTTGTGGTTTGTTAAAATCTGGTTTGAATACAGCAATCAGACTGAAATACTTCAAGGATTTTTCTCTATTCCAATTCTTTTAACTGAAACATTTGGAAACTTTTACATACAATTTTTATTTCAAATGGCTTTTTATATGAATATGAATATAAATAAAACTCCGTGTTGTTGAACAAATGATTGAAGGATGAAAATATGGAATATTTACAAGAGAGAAAATCCATGGAAGAAGAAATAAATACAGCATCAAAGATTCTTCTTGAAAAAGAATGTAAATGGTCAAAAGAGAAAAAACAGTTTGAAGAACAAGTCAAGCAATTACAGGTTAGCTGCACACAGTCACATGATTTATATCTGACAAGTTGTAGTGCAAGTTTCTTGAAGCAAAGAAAGTTTTGCAGAATATAAGGTCCTGGGCCCAGTTCAAAAGCTGATTAATTTAAACCAGGGTTAACTCTTAACAAAACCTATTTGTTGTCTCAGTAATTAACCATGGGTTAGGGCAAATCGTCTTTTGAACAACTGTGCCCTGTTCAAAACATGCAGGCAGGCAACCCACCTTGGTGAGATAAAAAAATAACTTGCATATACATGCAATCCTCTATCACCTTATCTAGTCGCTAAAACTTGAACACAGAAGAAATGGTGTTAGACAAGATGCACTTTGGTAATTAATGCTCTTCTACTCTCACTAGGAGCTCTTGCTTCCACTTTTCTATACAAACAGTCCCTAAGTTTAGGGTTATTCATGATTGCTGTTTCAGGATGAAAAGATGAAATGTTTGCAAGATAGAAAAACCATGGAAGGAGAAATATATACAGCATCGAAGTTTCTTCTTGAAAAAGAGTGTGACTGGTCAAAAGAGAAAAAACAGTTTGAAGAACAAGTCAACCAGTTACAGGTTAGCTGCACACAGTCACATGATTTATAAAAAAATTATACAATTAAGTAGTGTTATTTAATTTTGAAGTCTTGAACTGTCATACCTTCAGTGTCATTTGATATTGGAAAACACTGAAGTTACGTATTGACTGAGTTGCTTAGCAAGTTGTCCTAGGCAAAGACAATTCTTGCAGCAAGCGATGATAATATTGTATTTTAATGGTTCTGTTATAGGATGAAAATATGAAATATGTGCAAGACAGAAAAGCCATGGAAGAAGAAATAAATACAGCATCAAAGATTCTTCTTGAAAAAAAATGTGAATGGTCAAAAGAAAAAAAAACGTTTGAAGAACAAGTCAAGCAATTACAGGTTAGCTGCATTATGACATAATTCCTTTGGAATTTTTTTTCTTTGGGATTTTTTGGTACATAAAAGTCAAATAAATTAACTAAGCCCTCTGCAGGGGGTTTACTGTACTTATGTAATCATCATAGTTAATATTTTTCCGACCAGGCGGAGCATACAGATGTTGTAGAAGAAGTGAAGTGTTTGAGAGCTAAAGAAAAGAATGGCAGGAAAAGGCTCAAGGTTTGCTTTTTAAGACTTGTGTAACTTGTGCAACATAAATGAACTTGAACTAATTTTTTTTGGTTATGATGCCAAAAACTGGGAGTACTGTTTATTATGGCATTAATAAAGTCATTTTTTCCTTTGTAAGCAGACCAACCCAACCAATTTAATTAGAGCTCATAACATTGCAAGCACAATCAAAATACATTTCCTTCACTGCCAACATACTTTTTGCATCCTGTGCCTGGGCACAAAAAAAAGATATTGAGGCTTGGATTTACACTTTGGAAGTAATGTGTAAATTTCAATGTGATTCACTGGGTTGCGATACTAACAGTCAGTGGTACATTTGACATGCTTTCTACTGAACAAGCACTTTGAAGTGCTCTAATAAGCTCCTGTCTAAAGCACCAAAGTTTGAATAAGCCCCCCTCTCTAATAAGCCCCCTGTCAAAGCATCAAATTTTGAATAAGCCCCCTCTCTATTAAGTTCTCCCCCCCAAAAAAAACTCAAAGACATTGGAGCTCAAACATAATACATTTTGTCAACGGTTGTAGTATATTCTGTTTGAGTTTTTGAAAGTGCTGATTATAGCGCCACAGGAACAGAGGTACTAGTTGCTCTTATGGACTTCATGTTACGTTTCTGCATTTGGCTATTGACAATTTTTAAATAAACCCTCTCTCCCTCTCCCTCTCCCTCTCCCTCTCCCTCTCTCTAATATCGTTAGAGTGTTTACAGTACTTACGTGTCAGATTTACACACAGACAGTGTACAGCTTCCTTTACAAACTCAATAGATCGCAGACTATTAAGGAGCTAAAACTGTTCTGTTTATTTTGGTTTTCTCATCTTTTCTATGAATTAAAAAGACACTTATTGAATTCTCTCATTCATTCATTCATTCATTCATTCTGACTATTACTTTTTTTAACACCATTTTGTGTAGCAAAAGGGAACCCAAGCAACTGTTGAGAAAGTGGATATTGCTACATGTACATCCGTTGAGAAGCCGGCTAGCAAAAGGAATCTGTTTGTAGATGTTGCTTTACAGACAGATACAGTTGTGGCTGTTGAAGAGGCAACTGGTACACGCCGCTTGTTAGGAGATGTTGCTATGCAAACAGACGAGCAAAACAGCGTTGATCTGAAGCACCCGACTGCTGTCTGTGAGCTGAGTGTTCATATTGAGAAGATCAATCCTCGAGATTACAAGTTGTTGGACGACCCTTCTACTAAACAGGTGAAAACTCTGCACTAGCAATAACAATATTAATAATAATGGTGATACTAGTAACGACTATGGAATACATATTGATGGTTTTGTATAATTATCACTGTTTTTATAGTTATTTCTAAGGGTCTTAAGCAACGAGGATGGAAACGTCCAGGGCGAACAATAACTAGTGAATACAATAGCTGCACGTTGGAATGCTCCGTGCTTGTCATCTGCACGCCGTCGTCTAGAAAAATACAACGTGAAAACCCGGCTCAACTTTGAAATCAGTCACGACTATGGAGACGAGCTACAAATAATTATCAATCTTCATTTACCTTCAAGAAAATCTTTTTCGTCTTCTTTTGTTCAAAAATTGCCAGTTTCTCGGAAAAAAGGGAAAGCAAACTAGCCACACGTGATCGAAAAAAGCAAGCAAGAAGTGTGTTTTTATAAGCTGTAGTTGTCGATCTTGTCCTCCTCATTGCTTAAGGCCCCAAATAATAGTCAAAAGTAACTAGTGAGATTCAATTTTACAAAGCAACCCGATTCGTAACCATTCTTCCTTTGTTGAGTGTTCTGCAAGTCACTGGAAACTAGCTAAACAAAGCTATTCTATACAGATTTTCATCTCCAAAAATACTCTTGGCACAGCAGACAGATTTGCGACACCAGGAAATTTTTAAAAATTTTCAAACTCGGATTTTGGTCTGTGAATGTAATAGAGATAACGAATGGTTTTGATTCGTCCATAAGCTATTATCTGTTTCAAATATTCTTTACTATTTGCATATAAACTCAAGCATATTTAAGTTTCCGTGATAATTTGCTTTGAAAAAGGATGAAGTTTAGTATAGTGGTGGTTTGTTGTTATAGAGATCAGCTAGCTTTTACAACGCTATCATGGCTTCGGTTGGACTTTGTTTTTAAAACAAGACTGGAGATGGTTTGAGTTATTTGCGATCACCTAGCTTTAACAATGCTGTTCTGGATTTGTTGGAATAGTTACGTGCTGTTAAACAAATCACATAGTGTCGTTCTTGCTGGTAAATGAGTACACTTTAACCGTAAGTGTAAAGAATAGGAACATGTTAGAGAAACAAATTAGTATTTGGTTCGAACTCTTTTTTTATTTTAGCAGGACAAGCGGAATAACTGCCAAAACAGAAGAAAGGAGAATTCGAAACAGTCTGTGCAAGAAATTGATGAGAGTGAAAACAAAGTTGAGAATTCGACTCGAGGACAAGCCTTGCCTGTCGAAGCTGATGAGAAGAAAGGTGACGAGGAGCCTCTGGTCTCGTCTGGTGGAGACGATGATCGAAAGGCATCAAAAGAACAACGTGTTAAAAAAGGTAAAAGGATAAAGATTCAAAAGCGAACAATATCGAAACTCAATGCTTACGACGGTGAGTTGTCGCCTGAGAAGGCACGCAAGAGAAAGCCTAGGAAAGCAAAGGATTTAGTGCCTTCGGCAACTGATGGAGCACTGTGTGGTGACGATATAGAGACAAGCAACGAGCTGCGGAAACTTGATCTCTCCGTCAGTCACGCATCCCTGAGAGAGCCTCGGGGTAACGAGGAACTCTCAGAAAAGAACGATGACAACCGATCGCCTGGAGCTCTTGGGGCAGAAAGCTTTCCCAACACTTGCGATGACAGGCAATCAGTACCGTTTAGTGATAAAGGTGTCAGCAAGAATGTTAAAGAAACTAACGAGGTCACTGATTCTTTGCCTTCTGAAACAAGATTAGAATTAAATAGCGAAGAAAACACAGCTAATAAGCCTTTCAAGAGACCTCGAAAAAATGGTAAGAAAGATGTTGGTGAGAAACCGTCGCGCGGAACGCGCACTATCGTCAAAGACGCGGATGGACTGGGTCCAGACAGTTCGGTCGTTACCCCGGGGAAGAATCTGCGGGTCACAGCAGCTTCGCAGCAAGATTCTTTGAGAATTTTGCCGTCGTCTACCAATGAAACGCTAGAACTGCCTCAGATAAGTAATGAAAACCACATCTCGGTCGCACTACCACTGAAAAACGGTTTAATTGAAAACGCAAGATTGAAAAAATCAAAAGGATGCGAGAAAAACCTTGATGGAAAAGAAAACGCGTTGGAAAACAAGTTAAACAAAGTTCTGGCCGAGAAAAGGTGAGCGAAGAGTGTCTTCAGTAAAATACTTGCCTTTTGTAGTTCTAACTGAACAATTCACATACAGCGCGCGAGCTGGTCGGTGTTCTCAGTGCGGCACTGGTTTTTATCAAATAATTTGTTAGTCAGTCTCTGGAATGTTCATTCATAATCCAGATTTTCTCGGTACTGTTAGTTTCGATGTGTTTTTAATTGGCAAACAGTCGTCGTTTACACAGCCAGGGGAATACCATACAATATTTAAAATGAAATCATAAATGATTTACTCCTCATGCGCTTAAATTTTGTTTATTTATGAAATTCAAGTCGAAATAAAAGGTGGAAAATGCATTGCAGGTAGTGAAACCAAACACTAAGCTGTTTGTCTCGTGATATTCACTCAGTCGTCATATCTTAGGTTCTAGTATTATAGTTGGAACAAGTAGCACACTAATTATAGGTTTTAGGGGATGAACTACTTGCTTTATAACTCTCTAAAATCATATATTTACCGCATAATTCAGAATTAAGCAGGCCCCCGAAAGTGCCGTTCATTTTTGCCCTCCTATTAAATCCCGAAAGTAACGCCCCCTCTCCCCACCCAGCTCACCCGAAACTAGCGATAAATTTATTTGTGAGCGAAAAGTCAAAATATACCGTACAGTTTAGTACTAGTGGTCCTGTATGTATAGAAAGCGTACCGATCAAGGTAACCTGTTCTTTTTTAAATGCATGTTCATCCGGTTGCGATACATTGTAGGAGTATGCGTTTTACTTTTGAATTTCGTAACATGTTTCCTCATTGTTGCAAAACCACTTCGAGTTAAAGACGTTCAAAAATAATGGCTACCCAAAAGTAGCGGCCCATTTTGTCTTTCGGATTTTACGGTACTTCGCATTTAATTTAGTGGACTGGCAACTCCCCACATTGTGTATTTTGTTTTGAAAAGAACAAATGTGCCTCATACTGTTGTGGTAACGAGTGAGCCTTGGTTTGTCACTTGTATTTATCAGTAACATGAAGCAAGAAACCTGCATGGTTTTGAAAAAGGGACTACCTATCTATTTCTGAATATTGCAGGAAACAGCTAAGCGACTGGGGAGACGTCTCGACTGTGCTGAATGGAGCCAGAAAACGGCGAATGTTGTTTAACCCGAACGAGAATTCCTTGGCTGCGGCTTCTCAGTTCGAGTTGCAGGTTTGTAGTCTTCACCGATCGGCTCATTAGGTTTAGGAATCTAACTGCTTAACGGACCTTTTAGAATCCTCTTTACCGGTGAACCAAGTAGCTCGCTATGAAAGCTCCTTATTTTGTCGAGGAAAAAGAAAAAGGAGATATAGCTGTGGCAGAGGAAAAAGGCATTTTTTTTGCTGGCAAATTAGTATCAATTGAAATGTGTGGACTTGATTATGTAAAACGAGTCACAAGTATGGTGTTCTTCTATGGGTCAGTACAAACAAACGACAGACAGGTTAAACAACATGAGTTTTATTTAAGCAAGACAAACTAGATAAATACTGTTAAAGAATGATAATGAAGCTATAGTTGGTTCTTGATGTACAAGACGAACAGTTTGAACCGCTTTTCTTAAGTGTTTTTCAAATTATTTAAAATTTTGAAAGAAGAAAAAAAAAGTTTTTTCCAAAGAAAATCGTGTTAAAAACTAACTTACAAACGCAATTGTTCTCTAGGTTTCAATTTGTGCCACTGCCAGCGTGTCACACTTTGATTTTAATGCTCACCAACTTTGGTAAAGGAAAGGTGAATTGTGGGCTTAAGAGATAAGAATTTTAAACAAAGTTATTTAATTCGTAAACTATTTACATGAAGTTGCGACCCGTTCACCAATGCAAGCCCTGTCGATCATATTTTTAACCATGCAATCAGTTTGAACCGCCAGCTTTTTTCTTTACTGGGCTCTCTTTCCCCCCAACAAAATGTAAGTTTGATTGCAATTCACCCCAAACATGATAAGTGGTCGACGTGCCGGGCAGGTACTTGATATTTATACTGATCTTCTGGACGTATTTTAAAACTGGAATAAACGAAGAGCGAGTTGCAAACAACTCCTCAAACTGAAGTCCATGACGATGCACTATGCTTTTAAAATGTTTCCTCGTGGGTAGTTGAGTTAGGCTTTGGAGAAACGTCGAACTTTTCATGAGTAGTCGAATTAAGTGCATGAAAAGTTCGCCGTCTGCCCTGATTAAGTTCGACAGATTCTATTTGGATCGACTGACACGTTCTACCCATCTGCTTGGGACGGATATAGAACGTGTTCTTATTTGGTTCGTCTAACTAAGTTCGACGTTTGACCTGAGCACTCGAAAAAGTTGATTTGGGTCAATACGAACTACAATTTAGTTCGACTCATGAAAAGTTCGACGTTTGTCTGAGGTATTAGAACTCATTCAAAGTCCTTGTTGTACACTCTTTCTAAATTGCATTGAAACTCCTTTCTTTTACAGGATTCCATGTTGAACAACACAACGTTTTCCAGGAGTCGGGTGAACAATATACCGGATTCTCTGTCACAGTTCATGAAGAGTTTTATCGCCCCTAAACTAAAGAAAAAAAACACTGCATCACAGAAGTGATTTACTAGTTCGGGTAAATTTCCGTTTTGATTCCGAAAGAGAACGTGATGTTATAATGTACATTATATTTATCTTGAGTTCACTTTGTACATAACATGCTCAGTTTGCTAGGAATTCAATGATGGCTGTAAGTATGTTTTTAAATATTTCTGGTGTCAAACGACAAGTCAAATATTATTAAAGGAGATATTTTTAGTTTTCAAGAACAGAAGGAGGGAATTAGTTCATTGAATGTGGGTAAAGGCAGTTCAACTGATTACTTGCTTTGCTCAATATGTTTCTTCTCGACAAAATAGAGAACATTAAGTTTTGAAGATCGAAGGTGGATAAAACGCAGATTTTTCTAAAACTGAAAAATAAATAAAGAACTACTGCATGTCTGTACATGTATGCACGAGACCCAGATATTGTTGTGTAATGAGTTCGTTGCGAATGCTAGTTGAGTTTAAGAGCTTGCAACGAGAGAGTGAGTTATTTTACACGCCCCCTGCCTGCCGTTTATTCGAGAGGTTTAAGTTGGTACGCTACAGTACTTAAAAAATTCATTTGCCTCACAACTGTTCGAATAGGTTATATCAAGTACTTGTTCAAGGGTGGCGCCATACTGTACTTAAAGAATTTGTTTGCCCTGCAACTATTCCAGTAGGTTACGAAAACTTGTTAAGAAGCCCATCAAAAGCATGAACCACTCTTTAAATGGAACAACCATACCAAAATGTAATGATAAGCTAAACTTTGGTTGCTGATGCATCTCGAGGTAGATAGCGAAAAAAGGTCCAGAACTTAACTGCCACCAGACGGCATTCCAACTACGTAGTGTAGTTGGAATCTGTCAATCAGCGACAGCGCTAAAAACCGCAGCACAAATTGCTCACCGAAGGTCATAAAGGGATTAGCAGATTCAAACCAAACCAAACTGGCGGCAGTTTAGTTCTAGACCTTTTTTCGTTGTCGACGATGTGAAAAATTCTGGTTTTCTAGTACAGATAATCCTGAGACTCGCCTGCGACAAAGATCAAGAACCCATTCGTTCTTTGTTAAACTTTTTGAGAGATTTTTTTTTCGTTTTTTCGAGTTCTGACGCGATTTGTATGAGAGTTGCTAGCCCCTAGTCTCTCTCTCTCTCTCTTCTATTACCTTGCTCCACCACAGCCCGGACCCCAAAAACCTTATTAAAACTCTCAGAAATCCCAACCTAATTCGCCAAGCTCGATTTTTGATTGACTTTTATTTAAGAACGTATGCAATGAGGTACGAATTATTTTGCGACTTACTGCAAACCGCAAGAGAGCTCAACTGAACGGAAACACACACACACACGCTCATCAGTGCAGGCTCGGCTGAAATTTGTCTAAAAGTTGTGGACTGGCAGCAGATTTTAAAAGCAAAATGCAAATTTGCCAGAACCGTACATGACGTCAATCAGTTGAGAACTTTAAATGTTAATCTCAGTTTTGACAAAAAAAAAATCCCCGCTAGTCGCCATTTAGCAAGGTCAATCCACAGAAGGAATAATTGTTTCACTTTGTATGCACTTTATTGTAGTAACTGTATTTAAATAAGGAACTGCGTTTCAAGCGCTACTGGTGCGAAATCTTTGAACTAGTTTAAAATATCTAAAGTCGAAGTTTGACGCTTGTAACCGGTTTTCGAAATAAATTTTGCGAAGAATTTACGAAGACAAAATACTTATTTTAGTGCCAAAGCTGCGATCACTTTTTAAGCTCATTAGATATGTGTTATGTCACATAGTTTGAAACTCATTTTGCATGGCTCAGGTGACTCGCTAGTTTGCTGTAAACGATAGTATAGAGCAGCTTGGAGTCCTCATGTGACGTCATAAATCGTCAGAAGAAAGAGAAGAAGTTGATGAAGTCCAGGGATTCTTTGGCAAAGAACGAGGCGGATATTTCAAAGGACGAGAAGAAAAAAGCAAGAGAAGATCTAGAAGCTGCAGATGAGTTACAAGTGACACAACCTCCGAACTTCATGATTCTCTTTCAGCGTCTACTTTTAATACAGGCAGAGTGTTAGTGTTGCAACTATGATGCTTGCCGGACACTGCGAGGAACGAGCGAGAACGGAGAGGAGCGGAAGTCCTATCTTCGACACTAAACACACAAACTTCTTCAAAAGGCAACTCCCTCACCAGCCCAGCCACCAGCAAAAAATCTAACAAATCGAGTTAAGAGCTTCAATTTTGTGACGGATAATGTTATAACCGTATAGTTGAAGTTGTGACTTGTTTACCGAGAACTACGTTTTGTTTGTGCACATGCATGGATTAATATGCAATGTAAAGATTTGTAGATTTCTTTGCTGCTACTTAAAAGAGAGACAGAACATTTATGGATTTAAGCAGTGTGCATAAAGATTGGTACTCGTCAACTCAACCCTGGTCAGTTTCACCGTTATAATCAATGATACTAACTGCAAAATTCGTAAGATTCAACGAGCTAAGAACGTGAAGTAGCAAACACCACAGGAACACGCGTTTTATATATTTTTTTTCAACGGAGCTGCCTTCCAATTGGTTCTGGTTATGCAAACAATAATAAGCTGCTTCTCTACAACTTATTTCTCTCATGAAAAAATTATTTTTATTTTAGATATGCTACTCAACATGTATAAATATAATTTGATACTTTTTGTTTAAAGACTATCAGTAAATCTGAAAAAAAAAACTCAAGTTTATCATAATTTTAGTTTAACGAGTGAGCTTCCTATATTCTACCCAAAATCTTCGCACCGAAAATAAAATTTGTTGCCATCTGCCGAGATAACACACCTAAGGCCATTCGTAGCCCAGTGTTGAATCCTTATAAGAATGTTGACTTCAGTTTCGTGCAGTCTACGCTCTGCTTAAATTAAAGACATGCAACATGTTTGTACTCGCAGTAACTGTTAGTCTCATTAAGCGTTTTAAATGGAACCCACAACAAACGTGAGTAACATTAAAAGTTTTCCTTATTAACAGGGGCTTTGCTTTACGACAAAGACTGATCCAGCGCGGCGATAAGGCTCTGCGTGTTGTTTGCTTTCTAATTTGTAGTATTTCAACAAATTATGTAGTAGCACAATTTTAAAAACAAGTTCGGTGTTGAACGCCATAATTGGTGCAAATCTTCTTATCTCTTTTCTTAAACAAAACACCCATTAACAATATCAGACAGCCTAAGCACAATGCGTTGAACACAGATTACTAAAGGGCGCCAGCAAGCATTGCTGGTCAGCTCCATTGCCTTGGGGTTATAAGTGCTATTAGTACGCACGGTTTGCGTGTAGGCAATGAATATAATTTTGGTTTTGGGATAAAACATAATTGCAGTTGGATCAGCGATAAAGCTTGCACCTGCCTTTAAAAGGCTATGTCTATAGTAATGAATTTCTTTTGAAATTGTCTTGTTGGTGAGAAACAGTGTGCACGTTTGGTAGCTCTATATCACTGGCGTTATAATTGGGTGGTAGAAATTAAAGCGAACAGCAGGCATTGGAACATTTGATGATAACCACCAAGCTTACTGGGAGACGTATAGAACTCTCAAAAACAAAATGCTTCATACGAGAAGTCTGTTCACTTCCGTCACCAACATCTGCTAACAATTTGATTCTAAACCTAACATTCCTGTTAAAGAGATTTTTATCAAATCTGCTGATCTTTGTTTTAAAGCCACAGCACTTGGACTAAAATCGCGTATCAGTGCAGGGATCTCAGTCTAGAAACAATGCAGCTTTGTTAAACAATTTGACTCCCACAAGCAAGCTACTTGACAATGGATTAAGATCGTTCTCAACAGATTATACACCTATATACTCTACACTAAACTGATTACACGCCCAATGTTAGAGAAAGACTACATTTTTTTCGTAATTTTATGTTTATTGTAAGATATTGTAATTTCAAAATAATCTTCTTACACGACTACTTTTTTTCTTTTTTTCGCCATAGACAGCTATCGATTATTCATATCGATTTATACCCAATAGGCAATTTATATCGGATATTTTTTAAGGAAATTATCCAGTGCGCAAGCAACAATGAAAGGAAATTTTAAAAGAGAATAAAAGTTAGCAGCCTTCGTTCTACGCCGTGTGGAGTCAGTTTTAGGGTGTTGGCCAGCGTTACCCAATGACTAATGCTTAAAACATTAGCAACGAGTTTCTAGAAGGTGTTGATTGCAAACTGTGATTTCTGTGCTTTGTCCAGTCAGTACATACATATCGGTCATGCCGGATAGCTTTTGTTGAATTTTAGTTCATGGATATAGCTTTTGTTCGAGGTAAAGATGAAAAGCAATATAGGTAATAAAGGTGGAAATAACTATTCTAAAACTTCGACTTAGTTTTAGCATCGTTTCTAATTGCCCTATATTCTTGTTTCTAATCTGATTTCATGCATTTGGAAAAAAGATCATTTTTGTTGCAAAACACGAATCGCGAAACAGTTATACAGGCTACTTAAGATCGAAGTGACGAGGACTCTAAATTTGGGTCGAAAATTCCGGCTCTTTTTCAATCTATTATAAATGGCTCCCAACCTGTTGAAAACAGTATGAAGCTGTAAACACTGATTGGTGTGCAGAACCGCTAAATAGAAAAAAGGGGTTGGTCATATTATTCAGGACCGCCGGGGAGGAGGAGGGCAATCATATTATTCACGATCGCCCGAGGAAGAAGAGGGAAGTCATCCCATTGAGGATCATCCGATGAGAAAAGAGAGTCATATTATTCACGATCGCCCGAGGAAAAAGAGGGAAGTCATCCCATTGAGGATCATCCGATGAGAAAAGAGACAGTCATATCATTCACGATCGCCCGAGGATAAAAGAGGGAAGTCATTCCATTGAGGATCATCCGATGAGAAAAGAGACAGTCATATTATTCACAATCGCCCGGGGAGGAGGAGGGCAGTCATACTATTTACGATCGCCCGAGAAAAAAAGAAGGAAGGCATCCCATTGAGGATAATCGACCGATGAGAAAAGAGACAGTCATATAATTCAGGATCGCCCGGGGAGGAGGAGGGCAGTCATACTATTTACGATCGCCCGAGAAAAAAAGAAGGAAGGCATCCCATTGAGGATAATCGACCGATGAGAAAAGAGACAGTCATATAATTCAGGATCGCCCGGGGAGGAGGAGGGCAGTCATACTATTTACGATCGCCCGAGAAAAAAGAAGGAAGTCATTCCATTGAGGATCATCCGATGAGAAAAGAGACAGTAATATAATTCAAGATCGCTCGAGAAGGCAATTCAAGATCGCTGTCTGGGTGATGCACATTGCTGGTGTATGTTTAGTAGCAGCAACAAACAATCGTATATGTGTGTATATATCTATTTAATCAAGAAAAACGCCATTTG
>JAOBAT010053437.1:32803-47503 GCA_026413305.1 Hydrozoanthus tunicans
TGGTGTATGTTTAGTAGCAGCAACAAACAATCGTATATGTGTGTATATATCTATTTAATCAAGAAAAACGCCATTTGTTTGTTCCTAGGCTTGGATTAAGCCCTTTAGTTCTTAAAATCCCAGATTCCCGTACAGCCGGTTGACCCTGTGTCAGTTGGTCCGGTACAGCCACGACTTATTTTGTAGGTCGAATCCCAGCGAGGTCAGAAAGTTTTCCTCTCTCTTTTTGTGGGTTAATAGGGTCCATCAAAAGTCGGTAGATCGATAAAAGTTGGATTATTCCCGATTTCCAGTGGCAAGGCCTTCAAGGTTTTCACATATATTCGCCCTGCATGATGAAGGACCGACACTCAATTCGCAATATTATTGATCGACTTTACGCCTAACCTTCTTTTAAGGTTGGTGAGCAAGCGAGGAACCAGAGCTGAAGTCGTATCGTGCATCGGGAGCCGGGCTGTATTTGATACGCGCGGCAAAAAAATCACAAACACTTCGGCGCACACGAGCGAAAGTATAAATACATGATTACATTCCGTGGATGGTTTGTTTAGTGTCGTGCAGGCACAAGACAACTTTCAAATGATGTAAGAGGAGAAACATACAGCATTTTAGACTGAAGTCAGGTTGATCATGATGGCTCGGATAATAAATTAATAAAAATTACAAACGCTTTATCATAAAAGTCGATGTTTTGATGTCCCACTGACATCGAAATTGGGAGTTCCCAAATTTTTTAATGTTTTTGAAAAATGCCGTAACAAATGGGACTGCTTAATATATGTAATGCTTTTCATTGGAGACTTGAAACCATTCTTGATAAGCAAAATAAAAATCTGCCGATTAACTCGAAAGTGTTTTAAGACGGCTTTTTTTTAGCGCCCATGTATTTTTATATAGCTTTTCTTTGTTTCCTAGTCCTTTTATCGATCATTTTGTTGTAAATATCCCCAGTGTATTTCAGTATATTTTGACCACTGTTTGAATCGCACATATATTACTTCACTTTTATAACTACTTTATTTGAAAACGACGTCAGTGGGACATCGAAACGTCGATTTTATAATTTTTATGAACAAAGTTTTAAAAACAAAATTTCTTATTCAATACTTCATTGAGCATGTTTCAACTCGGATCAACAGGATTCAAACATTCAGGAAGAAATCTCGATGACTGACAGTTTTAAAAAGTTACACATCCCTGCCGTTGGTATAGAAATACCTATACCATTTACATCTCGACTTCAGGCTTAATTGTTATTAACAGCCATTTTTCAATCTTTACCCCGCTCATGTTCTCAGGACAAGCGAGGTTTTGCTTGATTTAGCTACAAAAAAGCCTTCAAAAAAGGGGTGGCATCTCGAACAAGACGTTCGGTCCATGCTTGTTATGGTGCGAGGGAAAATCCGAGCCTCGCGTTTTCTATGCAGTTGCTCAGTATACATAAACATGGATAAATATAATTAAAACAGAATAACAGTCTCTAGTTGTTAAAATCTCTGATCCAACGCGTCACAAATGAGTGAAACCGGTATCAAACGCACAGCGGAGATGGTGCATGCATTACGAGATTAATACATACTTCGTCCCAGACCTTTGACTGAAAAGATTAATCGTCCGTACACATAAGATCCAAGTAATTGTACCAAGCATCGCTTGTTATTCTCGAGTTCTGTGACAAACGTAAATGACTGAGGATAAATAAACAAATATCTCGCAACGTTGGTTAACCCTGAGTCTGTTCCAGCAGCAGGTCTTTATTTGTAAAATCCATTCTTGTGGCTCAGATTTATTTCAAAATTGTGCCAGCTGTTGCAAGGCAGATACTTTTCGGTTTTAGACATTTTAATCATTGCTTTTGTTGTCATTTTTTCACGTCACGACTAACAATCACATTCCTTTCGTCGTTTATATAACAAGTTTATTTAGTTTATATATATATATATATATATCAGTATATGTTCCTTTTAAAGATTAAAAGTTTTTAAACTATGTTTATAGCATTTTAAAAAAATCTAGTTCAGTGTTAATTTAAAACACAGAGTAAAGTATACTTTCTAGGCAAGTAAAACTCGCAGCAAGAATCGGGTCAGTCAGTTTTGCATGCTCTTATTTCTCTGCCGCCCGCCCGCCGGCTGAAATAGGCTTGAGTGTTGTATGGCTATTAATCGGTTCCCACGTCACGCCCGCTAGTGTTGTATAAGGTTCGAGCTGATAAATATTGATGTTTTGTTGCTCTTTGCGTAATTAGTATAATTGCTACCGGTATATAACATATTTAGCTTTACCAAAGATATTTTTGATCAGTGTAAATTATAAAGGCAGAGAATCTGAGAAGAACATCAGTTCCAAACTGATCGCTTGCGAGCTTATTCCAAAATGATAGTTTTTGTCCCACTTTTCTTTCATGCTTAAATGGTACCGTGGGTAATTTTTCGAATTTTTTTGATCAACTTCAAGTTTTCGGTTTTGATCTTTGTCTGAATAAACTGCAATAAATTCATGAGTGAGAAATTAGCACCCGATTAACCACGCACTAAGCCTCAAGTGCTAGGGGGCTGGCTGATTATTAGGCGTGTCTTTTATTATCAGTGGTTTCATCTATCAATCTTTTTCGGTCCCTTCTTCTCACTTTGAGAAACAATATCGATACAGAGTTGAAAATTAGTTGAAACGGAAACACTGCGAGAGAGTTGTTATCGGGAAGGTATTGTCCTGGTTACAAACGGCAGAGTTGGCGAGCAGACTGTTTCGCTTATCTATCATTCTTAAGAGCGGTTTGCATTGCTCGCTTGTTGAACGTTAGAGCACTTGATATTCACAAGTGACATGTGCCATTGTTTATCAGCGAGCAAGAGGCATGTAAATGACTCATTAAACGGTTGACGTAACTCGGTTCACACCACTCCGAGTTCTACTGATGAGCTCTCTCAGGCTGAAATTGTGTGTTGGTCTTTGTAAGGTTTTCTTTATTCAGAAGACGTCGAGTGTTGCCCATAATGCGGCCAGCAGCTCATTAGCACGAGGTGTTGTTAAATACTATATTACCTGAAGCAACTATAGCACTTTCACATTTATCACCCGCATTGACGGGAACTATTCACGATGTGTTGCTTTGGCTGCAAGAAAAAAATATGTTGATAGTTCGTAGGTGTTTTGAAGTCTAGGTTTTATGTTAAGATTCCGACGTTTAGCAAAAGAGAAATGTTCCTCTTTAATCTCGTGTACTGTAAACGAACACATTGGGTCACTGCACGTAAACACCTTTGGCTTTGACTGAACTGATCTAGGGCCAATATCGAACGATATATCACTGTTTCCTGTGAATATATAAAGTAGCCAAAAGGTTATATCATTTTACGGAAGCAAGTCTCGGTCTAGCTAATGACTCACCGAGTACTATTGTCTGGCCAAATAATCTTAGAGAAAAATACATTTTTCTTCAAAGATCACCAAAAAGCTTTATGCAGTTCACTGAAGCAACTTTATCCAACTGAATTGTATTATTGTATTGAAGGTAAAATGAGATAAATTAAATCCAGCAGGCGTTCTTTTCTTACATTTAAAATTGTCACCGGCTAAAACGCACCGGGCACAACTCCTATATCATATAATAGCCACCAAACTTCAACTCCCTCGCTGTAAAGAACAGAACAGAATGCACGGAGCCGACCGAGCGCTCTGCTTCAACAGATGAGTGTGTAGATATCACGATGTTTCTTGAAGTTTGAAGGAAAATCAACCGTCTGTTGGACATAGGAATTCCTAGCTCAAGATTTTAACATAAAACATGAAGAATCGAACAGACACAACAAATGTAAATACTTGAAAAATATTCATAACAAACGTGAGTGTATAAATAAACAGAGTAAAAACACGTATGAGGCTGGAAAAGTAAGCAGTCCATTAAATTTAGTATTTCTCAGAGCAAAGGCCCGATGTTAATTGTGGGAGAACCACGCTTCTAAACGAACACTTGTTCTTCTTGAAAGAATCAGATAAACTTTTTTTTCTAAGGTTCTGTGCTGATTTCATGGCATTATCGACTGAGCTGAGTAAGAAACGTGTTTAGCCGCACCACTCATCAAGTGTGCTTTTTATCTTTAGTTGCTTGTCGAAAATACGATCATTGAACTCTTTAACCATAGCCAATAAGAAATTATTAGGAGCTGATCGCCCGCCTACCGTGCAAGCCTTGGCTATTTGTCATTTAGTGTAATTTATGCAGTCGGTTAAAGTGTCTCTACTTTATGTTAAAGTGGAAGCGAAAAAAATTTTTTTCCTTCTTCCTTTTTGCTGAGCAGATCGCCCTTTGTTTATTTCTTTAACAGGTGGTGAAATACTTTTTTTGCTTTGTTTACATCATATTTATGTATATCAAAATTCACTTTGTTCAAAGCGCTTTTCAAACAGGGATAAGTCGTGAGTGTGCCGCGAAGGCATTACTTAGTGAACCAAGCGGCTCGCTCAACTGTCAGATGTGATCACTAGACGCACAGAAGGAAATTACCTTTGTAGAGTTAACTCAAACATCAAACCTGACTCAATATTCAAAGCGAAATTTCTTCTCAGCATGAACATTGGACTTATTTCTCTCCTTGACTCGTACAATGGAATTTAAATTACTCAAATATTTTTGCACAGCGGTACAGTTGCCTCACCGCCACAAAAATGTATTTGTTGGAGATTCTTCTCGTTTTCCTTCCAGTTTCTCTTTATCAATCGATTAACTATAACAAAATAAAAGTAAAATTAGATTTCGTGAAAGAAAGAACACTTTGTATTGACAATAAATTGGTACATTTAGTGCTTTGCGCTGTTTTGAGGAGCACTACAATTGATTCCATTCTTGTCTTGCCGGGTTGTTTGTGCGCCGTTGTTAGTGGCTGACGAAAGGTTTCATGTTGTGCGCTCATTTACATAAGAAGAGAGTCCTACAGCTACTTCGCATTTCATGCGAGCTGGGCAAGCTGTGTCATTCAATTGATAGCAATAGTTTTATCCGGGTGCAACCAGATTAGAATAAGGGTTGGTTTTGATTCTTGTTCGTTATGCGCGACATGAAAGCCGGCATGGCGTTCAGGCAGCCTCCGCTGCGCGCGCCCAGCCAACAAACTCAACCTACCTGCTAGAACTATCTATGAAAAAGGACGCAGAGTGGTTTTGCCAATTTTCCCACATATTCAAAGGACGTCAAAGCATAAGTAGTACATCAAGATTTTGCTCATTATCAGGGAAAAAATAGTTTTTTCTGTAAGGTAGAATACGTAGGCGTATTAAACCATAACTTTTGAACTCGTCGAAAGTGAATAAAATTATTTTCCACCCATTAGCAGTTGACGAAAACAAGTTCAATATTTAATAAAGCAAATATGAAGCCGTTCATTTTTGTTGGATTTTGTGAGCAGCAAAAAGCAAGTTGATGTGAAAGATGTGGAACGGACAATTAGACTAGCAACTAGCACAGAGGCGATTCAATCAGAGCAAACAACGCACAAAGAATCGCTTGCTGTGCGGTTTGAAAAGTTTTTATATTACTTTCTATTCTACGCATTTTATTCCAGCCGAGCTCCGCACGAGATTTCGTTTGGAGCTGCTATACGCATGCGTTCTCAACATGATAAAAGTTTCCAGTTATTTTCGAAACTTGCTGTTTGTTACGATCTTTTTCAAAACTTGAATTTTTGGCCGTCGCTGCACCGTTAGCTTTATCGAGCAAGTTGCTTCTTTATCAGATTTACTTTTCAACGAGCCCCTTCAGATGACAAGTCGAAAACGTTAATGATAAACGCGCTCAAAAGTAAAGTTCTTCCGTAAACAGCGAGCTGACATCATAGCCTACATCGGAAATAAAGGTCACATATCGATAGTCACAGCAATGAACCGTAGAAAATACAAAACGCTATCTATCGGCTTTCACGTATTGTAATAACCGCGCGAGTTGCGGTCACGCATTATTTCAATGTGACACTTACATTTTATGCGTTTGAAAAAACACAAAAACATAATTATATAGAGTCAACAAAACAGTGTAAATTAATAGTGGAGGGATTTAGAGGGCCATTCACCCTACCAGAAGATTTATTCTTTCAAAATGAGCTTAGAATTTACGGAATCCAATAACAGAGCAGATTTGAAGGACACGAGAGTCAGCAGGAGAAAAGTTTCCAAACTGTATGTGGCATCAGATTGGGAGAGCTTTTGTTGCTCCAGGAAAAACTAACAGTGGGAAGCACACGGCAAAAAAAGTCAACAGTACGTTGCTTTTGTAAGTTTAGCCGAGTTTCACCAATCGCAGCTACGATCCACAATAGCAACAATGTCCGTTGACCGTCAATCTAATTATGTAAACGTCCAGTAGTTCAGCCGCACTGTGATTGGCTGAAAGATACGTTTTCACAACCGCCTCCAGTCATAATCAGATGGTTACACAGCGAGTCCCAGTGAAAACAAAGAGAATAAACGATATTTAATTAGACTGACAGCTGCTCCAGTACCCCAAGGATGACGGGAAGCGCCACTAGGGGGCTCAACACTAACCTGTCATTGCGCTATAAGAGATCACACAGCCCTTTCAACTCATAATTTCTGGCCAGGCCAACACTCGGGTGGTTTGAAACACTTGTGCAAAATTTCCGCTTTTGCTAGTCTCTCGTGCCGTACTCAGTATTTTTGTTTGCGGCTAAAGAAGGTCGGCGTTGGCGGCCTGACGACTACGAGCAGTTTTGTTAATCATCTAACTTACATTCAAGCTGTCAAAATTCTGATTGATAGGTGAATTGAGTCATTTGGCTCAAACTATCCACCATTGGAGTGATACACATCGTGTACGATTCGATAAATTCAGCAAGGACAAGCGTTCGCGATGGAGCAGGTCGCGTGTAGACTCGGGCCGCGGGAATGACTACACACCGAATGAAAACACGCTGCTCACTCGTACATTCGCTACTTTTCCTGACTGTCTTAACGCCTCAAGGTTCGTGCTATTCTTGGCTACAAATTCTACGTCGTAACTGCCCTAGATGACTTGTCTTCACATTTCTAAGTATGTTTTCTGCTTCCTTTCTTATGCTGGCAGTAACATTGAGTGTACCTGGAATTGGAAGTGGTTTCTTAGGGCGAAGAAGACAAGGGTGTCGAGTGCAGGCATGTAGCGAAGCATATCACAACAGGATTGGAGAAGTGGAAGAGCAGCCGAGAATATGCGTTTCTCTGGCAATGTTTAAAGTCTGTGTTGCGAGTTTGAGCCGCCAATGTCGTGGAGATATAAATTATCACACATTTACCACTCTGATTCCGAAAATGATGGTGGACTGGAAATGTGGAAATGTTACTGCACCAAAAAACGATTCCGAATTTCGGAAACGCTTTTCGACAAAGCCCGAACCTACGAAACCTGTCGCTATGTGTGGGTTTCAAGAGGGGGAATTCACGAAATCGAAAGTTACCCGTCACTGCGGCTTGTTCGGTGACCCGCACTTGAGAACGTTCAGTGAAGAGAAGCAAACTTGTGTTGTAAAAGGCGCGTGGCCGCTAATACGAAATAAATTTTTGACTGTTATGGTTTCAAACGTAGAGCTTGTGCCAGGCTCTGGCACATCGCAAAGTGTCACTGCCACGACCAAGGTAAGTACGCTACGGTTGTTTTTCTCTAAAAATTTGCATTTGCTAGCATGAGTTGCGGAGACGTGAGCAAACAGAGATATCTTTGAATAATATATACGACACATGCTGGTAAACTCAACTCGCCTACTCAGCGTTCCGATATCTCGTTGCTTCTGCGCTTTCCATTTTTACCAGCACTTGTAAATTGCGTGCATGTTTTAAGAAAAGTTACTTAGTGACTGTTGATGTTGTTGTAACGTAGCTTTCACACTTTACATGCAGCTCATTAATGTGGATGTTTCCTAACAAGTGCTACATATTTGATTTCGTTCGTTCGCTTTGAGTTTACACGTTTACAACATGTATTTATTCCGGGCTAGCGGCAGATGTGTGATATCACACAAATAAAACGACCTATCATCACAGCTAACTGTAGACATGTTTCTAAATTCATTCGCTGATTGCTTTTTGATCCACAGATTGTTGTAATTTTGAGGGAACAGAAGAAAAGTTGTGTTGAGCAGAAAATCTATAGAGCCGAAGCCGAGTCGCTTCCTGCTGTGTTTCTTGATGGAACTTGGGAAACAGGTCCGGCATCTTGTCCTGTGCGAATTGTTGAACTTATAAAGGGCTCGCTCATTCACATAAACCTCTGCTATATCAGGACAAGAATTGTAATCAGACGAGTCGGAAAATACCTGACGTTTCACATGCGAGTCCCTGAGGACATTGTCAGCAGTCCATTGAGCAGAGGGTTGTGTGTGACAGGATGCCCCGACAGAGAGCGTATAGACTATAAAGAAGTTTTGAGCTTTACGGCGGCTCAACTTAAAAAGAGATCAAACAGCAAATACTCTAGGCGAGAAGCCATAGAAATTTGTACTGCCTCTGATGTTAAGGGCTTTTATTTGGATTCTTGTGTGTTTGATTTAATGCTGACTGGTGACACAAATTTCACGGCCGCGGCAAAATCAGCTCTCAAGGACGCTTTCGCGCTGGATCCAGAAAGAACTATACGGGATATCAAAAACTACAACTCTACAGTCAGGTTGAATTATCAGCCAAAACCAACCGTCTCACACTATCCTAAATCATCTGCTAATAGCCTGAAAAGGCCATTCTCATTAGCTTTCATTGTTCTAAATTCTATTCTGTTACATTCAATCACAAGATAGCTGTTACAAACCCACTTCAGTTTTATAGTCTTAAGAAATTCAAACAGCAAAATCGTTTTAGGTCCCAAAGACGGTTTGTAAATTGAGGAGAAAAAAGAATACGAGTTCCCCTGTAGCGTCCCTGTATATAGCACCGACGAACAGGTTCACTTGCTTTCATTTGAACAGTTGTAAAAATTGTAAGATAGAAGAGATTAAGAGGCATATGCGTTATATTTTCTACATAAGTATTTTCTTCAAACTTGACAAGAAAAAGGGCCCAATATTCGTAAAGTTTGAAAATATCATTTCGTTTGATCGTTCACTTGCAATTAAATTATGAACATGAAATTCGTGAGTGCACCATTGCTTATAAATAAAGAAATCACCATATCAATGTGGTCAGACAACATTCAAGTATTACTTATTTTCTTGTGTCGCAACTCACTTGGAGGAGGGACATGTTTTTGAGTTTCTTTTATTCGACCTCAGTTTTGCCTTTATTCA
This sequence comes from Hydrozoanthus tunicans, assembly GCA_026413305.1. Lineage (NCBI taxonomy): Eukaryota > Metazoa > Cnidaria > Anthozoa > Zoantharia > Hydrozoanthidae > Hydrozoanthus > Hydrozoanthus tunicans. Next base: position 42,067 of record JAOBAT010053437.1, read on the forward strand.
ATTAGTGAATTACATTCATGTTCCGCGCGACGTGTTTTGAAATCGCTGAATTAATTCTAGTGATAACAAGTATGATTGCTCTTATCTTGGCCGAAATCTGACACTGGTCACCGTAAAGCTGAGATCTTGTCTTCAGCCAAGAGAATCTACGAGTATTAAATTTAGTTCAAGAGGCCGTTATTTGAAAGCGAGAACTCGAATCGCAGCGCCCGTCGGAATCGTCTTTTTATGGAAAAACAGTTTTTGTAAGCTATTTATAATCACGAGGTCAAGGCAAATTGAATTCTTGCTTCGAAAAATATCAGAATCGGTGAATATTTACCGAGAATAAGGGTTTCACATGATTATTCTTGTGACAAAGGGAATTTATTTTGTGTCAATTGTGGATGTTACGTCAGCGCTCCGGGGGAGCTAGCTAAATGGTGTTTAGCTAAGAAAGGCCTTTCTTATTGTGTACAATTCTGTAATTACTTTTATACAACTCACGTCGTTAGCATTGTAGATTCAATCTGTTATTTAAGCGGTAACTACGAAGTAGAGCTTAGGCAAGTCGGGAGAGAGGAAGAGATATTTAGAGTTCGATTTGTTGAGAAGAAAGCTTTTCAAACAAATCTCTGTTCACTGTTGTTTGTTCTGTTTCCGGGCAAAGTAAAATGATGTGATCCCATGCGGAAAAGTCTACATAACAAACCACGGCATTAGATAAATCATACTTTTTTCTATGGATTTAGCCTGTTATTTACTTAAGTATGGATGGGTTGATACCGCCAGTCGACTGTGAAATCACCTTGTCGACTCGTGTGCTGCATGCTCGCTGCTTCGGTGTTTAATGTTCTTGACGACCAGTTTTGCTCTTGTTCGTTGGAGGCGGAGTTTGATGAAGCGATAAAATCTAAAATCGTCACTTCTTAAAGTGTTACAAACTTTCATTACATTTTTTTCATTTCCCACTTCAAGAAGTTAACAATTAATTAGCTATTCTACCACAGCCGGCCGTTCATTCAAGCTAAAGCAAGTACCTAAATTGACAGGTTTGCCGAGTGTGTTTAGCGGTGGGCCGGCTCAGCCTGAAGACTGTTTAACCTTTACCAACCTTATCAGATTCAAAATGAAGCAATTAAGTTTTGATTTTTAGAACACATCTAATTAAGACCTTCAGAAATTTTGTTAAAATTTACCATGCAAAATGCGCTTTGCAGCTGGTTAACAAAACACTGTTGCCTTTTGCCGAAATACGCCGGGAAAACACGAACACGTTTTGTGTGTAAGAACTTATACTTTCGGGACCGTGCAAACTGATTGAAGCAATGGAATGCTAAGAGTCAGATAAAATAGTGTTTCAGGCTAATTATGATGGGCTCTAGTGTTTATGAGGTTAATTTGTCATTAGTGAAAGAAAACAAACAGTCACCATGTTGGCCATGAAATGACCTTTCTTATCTTGGACTATTTAGAGTGTTCTCAGTTCATAGGCCGGATCGCGCCGCACTGTGCAAAGCACAATAGGTTCGAAAATCAGCGAGGAAAACTGCATGTTAAAAGCATACCGGCTCATTTCAAATATAACCCTATTGTGCTTTTTAATTTGGTTGGAGGTGTTGAAAGTTAGCCTAAACAACGACCTCATGGGTAGAAGAAAAGATAATAGCGCAAATACCTGCAGAGGTTTCAGTTTTTTGACTGTTGGGAATATATTTTATCATGCAAATTAGAAATAAAAACGCTTGACTTTCGAGAAGCTAAATCTTCACTAGGTATAAGTATCTGTTATTGCTTCCCTAACCGATAAAACAGAACGAAGTTTGACGACACATGTACGAAACTGCGGGGAAGGTCTAGGGAATTACCTTTCGTCATAAATGAAAACAATTACAGGAAAAACTGTTAGGGAAATAGCGGAAAAGCATTATTAAAAAAAAGAAAACGAATTTGCAACATACGCGAGTCTGGTGATTAAGTGCTGGTGCGTCAGTCTGTTTTGTTGATTAAATTAGAGCGCTCTTAAGACAAAATTAAAGTGACGATTTCTGTGCCTTCAATTTGACTATGATGAATGGGACAATAATTAGAGGCGACGCTGTTCAGTCTTGGATCTCCTGTAACAGTAAATGCCTGAAAAACGAATCAACTAACTCCACGCAGACTAGCCGGCCTATTTTTATTCTTATTCTTTACTTTAGTACAAAGGTTATTTACATTATATTGAACTTCTCAGCTGGAGGTGAAGGGGGCGCGGCCCAAAGGCGGGCATGGACGTTTACGGTAATGAATTCTTTTTTGGAGAGGGGACGATGATTAGATTATTAATATTCAGGTAAATTTCACGTTCGTCTTTTCAGATCAGCTTAGTCATGGTTGGGAGGCTTCATATTTAAGGCTTAAGCCTTCTTTGTTCAAAAAGTAAAACCGTATTGTTTGGCGTTCTTGTCAATGATAAAAGCTCCGGTTTGACAATGTTCAGGCTTTAATGAATTCACAGTCTGGACCAAACTGTACATGGCACGAAACAAATGAGCAATCAGTAGGCACACGGTTACCTCCTGGCTAGTAAACCTAGGCCGTTTATATCAGTGCTAGCATTCTGCATGTACGCAAGCTTATAAAGCCTCTTTGTTACAACGCCAGGCCAGGCGGCCCGCACACTGAACTGCTGTCTACTCGGCCCTTCCTTGCCTGCTGCCGCGCCGCCCACGTGACAAGCAACAGAGGCTAGACTACTGGGTCATGTGACTTGCTGTACGGTCAATTAACCCACAAAAAGATACACATGTAATCAAACTTAGCGCAAAAGATGCAGTGCTAAGAATTTTCTTTCGTTTTAACCTGTTTGCAGCAGGTGCATGGTGTTTACCGCGCCATCTTGGATCTCGTGATCGAGCGGCATTGGGTCGATCTCCACCCGAAGAATGTCAAGATGGCGCGGCATGCAAAGGCCCTGCCCTGCCCTGTGAGTTTTCTGCTTTAAAAACAACACTCAATCACCTACAAGCAGGCTATTTTCATTTACCTTAAGCGTTTTGTGTGCTAGCAAATTCAAATACGGGAAACGGTCACAATAAGATTGATATAGATATTGTTACTACTTTCCTTAGCTTATTATTACCATTATTAGGTTATTATTATTATTATTATTATTATTATTATTATTGTTGTTGTTGTTGTTATTATTATTAATATTATCATTATTATTATTATTATTATTATTGTTAAGGCATTGTTATTATTATTATTATTTTTATTATTATTATCATTATTGATGTTGTTGATATGATATGAGTCATATGACTATTACTATTTCTATATTTTTCAATGAATATACAGTCATGTACTCTAAGCATGCTCATTCCCACAAAACTGTTTTTGCAGAGGGCTCATACAAAAACGCGTCCTTTTCGGAACAGTAAGCTCATAAGTTATATTCATTTCCCATTTAACACTTTCTGAGCACGTCTAGGAATACCCAGGTGTGGAACTGACAACTCAGGAATTCTTTTGATGCAATTATGGACTGAAAACTTGGAGTTCGATTCGTTAGCTAATCAGTTTATTTGTTACCCAACTTCAGTTAAACCTTACTCCTCAAATCTAGGGTTTGCTACTTGTTAAACTCGTCTTAGCACGTGTCACTGTTTATTTACTCGCATATCATTTTTGTTGATTATTCATTGGTTACATGTGCTCCTCGGTCAGAACTGAGCACACCGTACCAGCAAGAACAACAAGCCGGCAGGCGTTCACAGGTGACTGGCCTTCGTGCCGTGACTGATTCCGCTTCAAGTTCGCAAAAAGAGTTGAAAAACGGTTGCTATAGTTTTTCTTTCAAGTTTAAAAGATCGCCCCAGGCCTTGCACGCCTAGTATTCGAGGTTCTTCTTAACACTGAAATTATCTTCAACTCATTTCTGATGAAAAAAGTTGTGACAAAAGTGCATGGAAGTGAAAACATGTTTGTAGCCACTATTATAGCACTTTTTAATAAATATTCTGTGGCCTCAGCAATCAGTTCTATCCTAAAATTAGCAACATAAATCCTTTCAACTGACGCATCTCATTACATGTGACGTGAGTTTGTCGACTTGTATTAGTGTTGTATGGGGCTATTTTGTCAGTAACGTTTCATTGATATAGCGTGTTCCTCTTATCAAATTGTAGCAAGTTATTGTGGAGGCGTGTTTTACACGGTGATTTGTTCAACCGCAAGGTCAATATGTAGCTATAACAACCGGTACGACAGGATGTTTGGTGAATCACGTATAGTGTTCGTTCATTTTAGTAACCGAAGGTGTTTAAAATATCGTGCAACGCGTGAATTTAATTGCTGTGGTTTTTGTTTGTTAACCACCTTTGCTCTTAAGATAAGTGCTGTTTATAAGAGTTTTCTTGACTGAAGTACCCAATCTCTAGTGTTTTGAACCGTTGTGGCTTGATTCTATCATAGCAATGATCAAATCCCGGTCAATACGGCGTTATATTGCGCTCATTGTTGAACTGTTACGAGACACTCGAGGTCTAACGAGACTTTTGCCTCCCCCGGAGTGAATGTAAGTACGCCATGAAAATATAAGTCTTATTTAAGATGGTTAAGTTTCGGTTTTCCAAAATATTTCAATGGCTTTCGCGCAGTGAATAAAGTTGAATTATTTTGTTCTCGGCATTGTCAAATATATATTGTATATTGCTAAACGTTGTCTGGTGAATAGTAACTGTTGCAAGCTGAACTAAGCGACGGGCTGCGTGTCTCCAGGACCAATTGAATGGTGGAATAACTACTAATGGTGCAATCAAAGAACGTAATCATAATCAAAAAAAGGGTTTTGCGACAAAACAAATTTAGCTATTAAACCTTAATTTGAACATCTTGAACAGAATAGCTTAATCTAAAATAACGATGTACCAAAACAGGACTAGTTTCACAGCTATCAGTGACAAGTTCAAATTTTTATGCTGGCTCTGTTTTTATAAAAAGTTGACCTGAAGATCATATTGAGATCGATAAATCGAAATATATATGGCGTCTATTCTCAAATTTTCGAATTATTTTATTACGGAAGTGCACAAATGTTTGAAGGCAATGCCGTTGTATACTGCACGGCAACAGACTGTCTCTCATGCCGTTTGTGTACTGCACGGCAACAGACTGTTTCTCGTGCCGTTAGTGTACTGCACGGCAACAGATTGTCTCCCGTGCCGTTAGTGTACTGCACGGTAACAGATTGTCTCTGTGCCGTTAGTGTACTGCACGGTAACAGATTGTCTCTCGTGCCGTTAGTGTACTGCACGGCAACAGATTGTCTCTCGTGCCATTAGTGTACTGCACGGCAACAGACTCTCTATCGTGTCATTAGTGTACTGCGCGGCAAAAGACTTCTCTCGTGCCGTTAGTGTACTGCACGGCAACAGACTTCTCTCGTGTCGCTAGTGTACTGCACGGCAACAGA
>JAOBAT010053438.1:0-12956 GCA_026413305.1 Hydrozoanthus tunicans
GCACTTAATCTAAGGCAAAAGTTCAAGGCCTTCGCGTAAAGTTGGGGTTAAATTTCATCAGAAAGTGTATTAAAACCCCCTCTTAAGGTAAACAAGAGAAGGGTTCAGTCATAGCTAAAATCAATATAATTTGCGTGATGGCTGTACTGAAAACGTTTTGTTATGACGTTCCCTGTCACTCACTATTCAGGCAAACTACTGAACCTTAACTTTGCTCAATTTGAGTAGTTCAATCTTTCTTTTCTTTTTGTTCTTTCACTGGGGCATTAAGCAAGATTTAAAGAAAAGCGAATGAGCAACAGCTTTAGCTTTGTGTAAGCTTAATAATTACTAATTACTAAGATAATGTAAAACTTAAGTTGCTCTAGATAGCTTTTGCTCTTGTTGCTTTGCGCCTCGTTGACAACAAAAAAGGCGGCTGGAAAGACTATTTACAAAATGCAACACGCATAACTTAAAATCAGGCAATTCAACTGCTTGGTGATAGATTGATATACACGCTTTTTTTATAAGAACAACTTTATAACAACAGCGAAGCTCAGATTGGCCAAAATTTAAGAACAATTTAAGAACAAGCTGATGCTCGGGCTCGATAACTATTTAGAAACTTTACCGAGCTTCGACATTTAACTTACAGCAGTACAGAAATGGTTTACAGTTTCTCTCTTTTTACCAGTCATTGCTTCAAGTTATTCGCAGTACATATCGGGCAAGCTTGCCCCGAAGTTAGTCCTTACAATTTGTTTTCCTAAACATGTATTGCAATACCTTAGCTTAGTTTTTATTCGATTTAAACCTCACTTAGAATTAAGAATAGTTTAAGAACAATTTAAGGCTCAAATCGCCAAAAAATTTTAAAATTTACTACTTCTTTTAAAAAAGCGTGTATTACGAATAAATGGGAATCGGCATGATAGACGAATTCTTGAGGCATGGAAGATCAAAGATTGTGAACAAAAGGCACTAAACCGAGACGATGTTTTACATTTCTCAAGGGAGTACTTGACTTATAAAGAACAAAGAGATTAGCATTATTTTTCTTTTTATTAATTACGTTGGCTTTAAAAACATTTGATAACTTCCTCTGATCAAATGACAAAGGCCGTGGAACGGTTCGACACTTCAGGATTTTTAACCAGAAAAACTTAATTTTTTCATATATGCCACCTGGTTACATTCCGAAACTTACTAGCTTTAGCTTTTTCATAAAGCATTTCGTCAATCAAGCGGCGAGCTTTTATTCAACAATTAGACTACCAAGGTCGAGTTTTCTATAAGCCAGTACTCAACGAGGCGCGAAGCGACAAGGTGACTATTGAGTTCATAGAAAACGACAATGAGTTGTATATATTTGTTTTAGTTCAAACCTACAAGTATTTATATTACCTTCGATTTTAACCGATACTTCTTGATAAAAACGAGTGTCAAAAGAACCCACCAATTTTTTCGTTTTAAAAACATCCGCTCCTCGCTCGATAAAGAGAGAGGTAGCTTAACCAATCAGATTACAGAATTCGTGAATTTGAAAACAAAGAAGGCTAGGAATATACTTAGCTTCAAGTAATGAAGATTTAAAACTTTCCTTGAAAGTAAGATGACTTCTCGAGCTTACTACATATACAAACCAAGTCTACAGATAAATAGCGGGGCATTAAGAGTGTTGTAAATTGCAAGTGTATTTTTTTGTGAGTGCGTGCTGGAAGCGAGTGATAGTTATGGTTGGTTGAAGCACCTTTTGATTATTAAAACGCTCAGCTGCACCCGCGTCAGAAATTTAAAAAAAACACGATTTAAAAGGATTACCTCATTATACCATAAATGAGCACTTTTAATATTGACAGGGCTATGTTCGAGGGGTAACTAATACTTCTGCAGACAAACTTCATATTCAGAAAACTTGCTGTAAACTCTTTCATGCCAATTCGTCGAAAAAATTTTTATTCGAATGTTTTGCTTGGCGATTTTTGCAGCTCTAAAGCTATTCTAGGCTATGCGAAGCCAGTTTTTACAAAACAAGAGTTGAAGGAAAAATTTGTTCAATGGGACGAGCTGTTAAGCCGCCCCTCTCTATTAGAGTACAATCGGCTTAAAACGTACTCAATGATTTTTGGTGAAGGAATTTTGTTTTTGACCTCATTACACCACATGGGCCCAACCTAGTTATAGAAATTTTAATGACTTATTATTATAAATGAGTTATTATATTTGCTTTTAAGTTGACTTAACTATTTTAGTAAGCAACGCAAATTAAAAATTTATCAAAGAAAGATCTCAGCTTTGTTAAAAAATATTCCATTCAACTGTAAAGAGGGATGAAACACTTCAATAGCTATTTCTTTATCGTTTTCCTGTTTCAAACCTCCGCAAGTACGCAACCAAAGCGAAACACAAAAGCGAGCTGTAATTAGTTTTTTAATCAGTGAAGCACATAAAAACAATTATGTGTATGAAAAATTGAAGTTTAATTTAGTTAACCCTTGCATATGAATACATCAGTCTTGTTGCGGTTACAACAAACTGAATTAAATCTACTTTGATACTGAAGCGAGCGCAACTTCTTCAAAGGTAAACCGGTCGGTTTAATTGTACAGCGTCAGATGTTACGTTCACAAATTTTAAAAGTTTGTGAGGCGCAGGCATAGGGCTTTGCGAAACTTGATCGAGTTCAATTTTTTTCGCAAGCTTATTAAACACCTACTAGTGTTTAAGATGTTACGATATTTCAAGCTCCAAAGGATAAGAAAAATTGTGGTGGCATTGCCCTTAGGGCAAAAAGTTTAATTCACGTCAGAGTAAACACTTTATAAAGTCTTTATCTCGGTGCACACCCAGTTAGAAAAGATTCATTCGAGTCAAGCAGAGCTCCGGGCCGCATGTTCACGATGAAGGTTGCGGGTTTCTTGCTTCTGCTGTTTTTGTCAGCGAGCTTCAGTGAAGACACCGATTGGACAGAAGGTAAGGAACTTTGAAATATATAACATTTCCGAGTAGTAGCAGCTAAAGAGTTCATGAAAATTAAAGTTATCAACAAAATAACTGGAAAGTGCGATACGCCTTTATGGGTCCAGTTTTGCTTTAACACTTGATTAACACTTTGATTTTTTGTGGCATGGTCAATGCACGGCAAAAATCTTTCTCTACATTTAACTATTTCCTGTTGTTAGGAAAGTAGACGTTAAGTTTGCATTCATGAACATCACTTTTAATAATAAGTTTGTCTCATCATTATATCCAAGAAGGGATGGGTCTAGTTCGAAACTCCGGAGCTATAAATCATGCAAAAAAGTCAAAAGGATTACCATTTTCATTCTATGACATAACTTTATTCTCTTCTCTGAAAAACTTCGGAAATTAATCAGAGCCCGACCGCTGCAACGCTTGTGACCACCGCCCTTATTTTATACAAACTACTTATCACATGAAAATATTACATATCAAGCTTTTTCTGATATACACTTATTTCTGTTTAACATACTTTTCTTATGTGTTTAAGTCAAAAGTTTGCTTTTTGTTGCTTTCTTCAAAAGACTGTGGCTCGTTGAGCCACGACCATTTCACGTGTGATTGAATTCAGCTGATGTTTCGTCATTGTTTCCATAGAAACATTTTAGTAAATGTATTTTAAGCTGTAAACTGTGGACCTGAACAGAAGATATTGACGACTTGAACTGTCGTGGGAATTAAGTGTACTTTATCTCGGACTAAAGTGTACATGCACTACTTTTGGGTAAAATGTATTCTCACTAAAGTGTTCTTTTTCTCCGACTAAGGACTACAGACCAGCTTTGAATTAACTTCCATTTTTTAACTGTGTATAACTAATATTTACTAAGCATTTCCCTTTTAAGTTAACACTTGTTGTTTCTATGGAAAACGAGTGAGCTGGGTCCTAATAAATGTAGAGCACTTTAAAATCTACTAACTACGATAAATTTCTGCCATTCGCTGCTAGCTGGTCGTCTAAAAGGCAAAAAGAACGACTGTTTTTTTGACATTTTGACTCGAAAAGTTAGGTGCAAAAGGCAATAGGACTCGAGGTCCCCTTCGAGGTCTGCCACCCGGGACCTACAGTTTAACGTCCTTATCCGAGAAGACGCGAAGGTCTAACCGTTAACAGATGTTAGAGAAAAGTCAACACCAGTTGTGAAGAAAATCATGGAGTTTTTGAAGTACACGTTTGCACTGGAATTCCTTAAACATATATATAGCTCTTGATGTTTATATTCAAAGTGCTATTGTAAAAGTTATGTTTTCCATCCATTCTGTTAGTTTATTCTCTTTTAAGACTTGATGAAAGAATGGGTAAAGTCCATTTTTCATTTTCGGCTTACTTTTTAGGCAAAGTTTGACTATGAAGTTTAAACTTAAAAGAAATGAGATAAGGTTTGTGTGTTTTGTTGCAGCCAATGAGGAGTTAGAGTTCTCCCGAGAGGACAACAATAACAAAAGTAGGAGCGTAAATATTGACCACGTGGACTCTGAAGGACAAACACCAGAATCAAGTAAGTTGAACTGACCTAATTTTATATTGCAATTAACGATAATCTCTTATTTAACCACGATAGCTACTGGTTCGTTAAATAAATTCTGATACAAACTGATCTTCCTATGAGCCATGCTACAAAAAGACATGAATTACTTAAAAACAACTCATATAGCATTATTTTCTAAAAAGAATTCAGGAAATGACAATATATTATTCAGGATTTGAAACAAAGAACTAATTTGATGAAAAGTGTGAATTCTAGTTTGAAGGATTATTGATTTAACAGCTCAAACGTTGTTTATGTGTTTGTCACTAAAGCACAGTCCAGGACAGACTGAGAAAACAGCATAGAATTGTTTTCCAAGTCTGTCTAAATGAAAGTGGTTCTCTTTTTCATCACATGCACTTTGAAATCATTAAGTAGAATTGACGAAAACTAAGTAAGGGATCCCTCCGCATGATTTCAACCGACTTTCAAAGTGAGTCTTTTCTAGGTCAAAAGAAAATTGAAACAACTTTTAAACAGAAGCCACTCGGTACGTGCTCATCCTGACGTCATCACGCGCAAAGAGGCCGATAGAAAAATTTAAAGAATTACTAATCAAAATTAAAAACTTTGATAACTAAGTTTAGTATGTGCCATTCATGCATAAAATCCTTGATTAAGAAATTTTTTTAAAACGTTTTCGGAGACACTCTCCTTCCTCAGTACTGTTATAACTGAGTGGCCTGAAAGGCGCATACTAAAACCAGTAATGATATCTTTTACTGCCTACAACAAAGTTTCAGAACTTGAACACATATACAAGAACATTCAATAAAAACTTTTCTTTGAGAAAAAACGGGTTCTAAATGAAGTATTCAACTTTACAGCCAGGGAAGACAGCGACAATAAGAGTCGTGTGGTAAATATCGGACACGTGGACACAGAGCCAGATGGAGGTTAGAATTCAGAGAATTCTTTCTATTTTACTTGTTTTTTTTAGCAATTTTTGCTCAAGGAGTCACGAGAAAACACTGATTCAGTAGGACTCAAGGTCTTCGGGTTAACGTCCTTATCCGAGAAGACGCGAAGGTCTAACCGTTTACAGATGTTAGAGCAAAGGCAGCGCCTTCTCCTCAGTTATTTTTGAAATCCAGTTGGAAATCGAATCCAGGCCTCCCGCAGCAATTAAAGCAACCTAGAATATGTGATTCGTTGTTTTATTGCAATGTGATTTGAACTTGTCGAGCAGACCGAAACTTAAACTGCAATTGGTTTTGTTCCTAAATGTTCTAACAGCGTACTTAACGCCTTAAACATTAAATGTTAACGAAACGCTTTTTGGAGTCGCGATCGTTTTCTTATTATATTTTTAAATATAAAAATAACGTTTAAAAACGCTGAAATAGTCCGACTCTATACTCGACGAGCCAATAAACCAAAGCTTTTACTCTAAAACCCAACAATTCAGGTTCTTGAAAGCTCGAACTCGAAGAACCGAAAGCTCATAGTTCAATTCATTCGAGATATAAACTCAAATAAGTAGTTGTTGTTTTTCTGTATCTTTAAAGGTCCACGTCTACGAAACACAACTTGCGCGGTATAACTGAAGCATGAATGACCTACAAACTTGGCCTTGAACTAAACTAAAAGGATGTTCAAAGCCTTTATTGAACAAATTATAAAAACGGCTTTGAAAAAGATGAAACTTCTAACTAAGAACCTAGATTGTCATTCTATTGATTCATTCAAAAGCGATGTATGAAAACTTCACATTGAGACATACTGCTGTGTCGTTCAAATCTCAAAATTAAAAAAAATTGCAAACAAAAGTCGTCTTTTTCAAAGATAGTAATTGAGTAAAGTCTCTCAATAGTTGTTTTTTAATTTATGCTTAATTAAGTGTTGAAACAATTAATGTCATCCTGAAGTAGTAATTTATATTGCTGACAACCTTTTCTACAGAATCTTTTACTACATCGGACGAGATAAAGGAAAAAGTACCATCAGATCCTGGTGAAGATGAGGACACCTTTCAAAAGGCTTTAGAGTCTGCAGGTTTGGCTAGTGACATAAAACTTATTGCAAGAAAGTTTGTAATATAAGGAGTCTTCATTAGTGGGCAAAATGAATTCGAAATGATTGGGCACTGGTTTGCGAATCTTACCAACGGATTCTAGAAGATTGTATAGTTATTCCTTAGGTTCGCCGAGATTTAAGAATCGAGATGGTTGCTAGGTAATTTTGAGATGATTACGAGATTTGATTTGATTTTTGGCGGAATATGAGAACAAATCTTCAAAACCTTGGTTACTGAGAAGACTTGATTTCCTCACTTAGATCTTCATTTCATTATCAGGCTGTCTCCAAAAAGTTTTCGAGAAAGTCTTTTTCTTTGATGGCTTTAAAAATACACGAGTTTTGTCACAAACTGTCAAATGCTAATCTTAAGAGGTACCGATGTCGTTCAGTGGCATAATGTGTAAACACAACATATAATTTACAGATTAAAGTGAAGCCTTACCACTAGAACGAGATATAAGGCCAAGTCTTGTTGATCTGCAGCATCAACAAAGAACACGATAAACCCACACAAAGTAAAGAGAAATATGTTGTGTTAACACATAATGTGTTAGTTTTCAGAGATAAACAAAAGACACTTTTATTGAAAGATTTTTAAATTTGCGTTACAGATCTCTTTGAAGGAGATATTCAGCTGGACAAAGAAATGGAAGAAAAAATTTTTAACACCAACGACAAAGAAAAGAAAGACACACTAGTTGGAAACCAGTACAGATGGCCAGGAAATACATTTTATTACGTATTCGACAATAGTCTAGGTTTGGTATTTCCTCTCTTTGTGTGTGTGTTAAAGAGCGCTGTATGTCATAGATAAGAGTGCACAACAACCAAGGTTTTTTGTGGCCTTGATAGGCACAGAGAAATAAAATATGCAGTGCTTAAATGTTTATGATCCAAATGAGAAACTATAGCAACACTAACAATAATGATAATGAGGATGTGATTAGTAATAATAATAAGAAGAAGAAGAAGAAGAAGAAAATAAGAAAAAGAATAGTATTAATGATAATGATGATAATATTAAAAATATTAAGCCGCTTAATTTCGCGACTCTGATTTGAAACTATTGAATCAGTATGATGACAGAGCCAGAGATACAATTAAAAAATCGTTTGGGGAATGCATTCCCTGAGACCTTTGTCTAAAATGTTTGTCGAAGCCGTCCCAGCTCCTAGTTTACACTAAAATGATTACCAAAATAAACGTCTACGACATTGAGTAAATCTCTTCCCCCTCCCCCTCCCTCCCCCCCTCTGAACTTCCGTTTACAAAGCTGTGTACAATCCTGGTAAAACTACCACAACTAAAGTGTGAATTACTCTGATCTTTGAACGCAGGCGCAAAGGGAAGGGCAGCCGTGCAAACTGCGATGTCTTGGATCAGTACTTTCACTGATAATTGTATCAAATTTGTGCTACGCTCCAACCAGATCAGCTATGTTAGAATATTTAAAGGACAAGGGTATGTTTACAGATCAATATATATCAACAGTAACAGTGTGAAGTGTAATTAAGTGACTAATTAATGGCCAAGTTATAACCAGAGGTAATAGTAATGACAACTATAGCAATAATTATAATAGTTATATATATAACAACAATAGTACAGGCGAGTTTCAGCTGACGACATTGTTTACATTCTGCTTCATTAGCATACAACTTAAGTCGTTGAAAGAACAACTGACTTCAAAACTTGAGAATGATTATCAAAATTAATGAGTGACCGAACTTTCGGTTCTATAAGTGTAATTACAAAGAAGAAATTACCACTCAAAAAAGTAAAACAGCTGGAGGCAAAGAACGATAATAAACTATACCTTTTGTGTAAAATTTCGAATTTTTAAAACCATATCTCGGAAAGATAACTCAGCATATATTCACTCATACATTCACAAATGTTTGTATTGCAGAAACATTTCATTATTCAGAAGCTTTGCCTGTGTAGCTGAATTAGAAAGGAGAGTGCGTATGCCAATGATGCATAAACTCGCCTATTAGACTCATTACATGCTGTACACAATAGTCATTTGATATTTTTCTGTAGTTTTTTTATTATTGTATTTTTTTCTGTTCTTTTTTTTATTAAGGCAGTAGTTGTCAATTGGGATTTTGTCCTGCTACTATCTCCTAGCGCGCCCGATTTATTTGAATGATGAATTTGATAAACAAATCAATAAAAATGTGTTATTATTAGATCCTGTAATGACGCTAATATTTACAGTGACGACAAAACCAAAGAGTTCACAGCAGATATCAATTTTAATTGATTTAGAAAAGTTAAAATCTTGAAAACAACTTAGTAATTCTCATTTCAACGTTGTTTCTAAGTTTTTCTTATAGTTAAAGTCATCTTAACTATATTTTTAGCGTTCTTCAACATTTTTTGTGTGAATGAACTACAATACAGCAAAAGTAAAGGAAGTACGACATAGTTTAAGGAAACGATTCGTTGCCTTTTCGCTTCTTATTAAGTTGCAATTTCTAACAACTTTTATTCATCAATTATTAGTTGTTGGTCTCGAATTGGTCGAGATCCAGCTAATAGGGAGCAGCGAATATCAATCGGTCCCGGATGTGAGACTCCAGGTATCGCCGCGCATGAGCTGTACCACGCACTCGGCTTCTTTCACGAACAAAGCAGATTGGACAGGAATGGTTACGTCACTGTAAACATGCAGAACATCCTAGCAGGTTTGTAACCAAGAAGAAACAAAAACTGTTCTAAAAGTCTGCATACTGTAGCTAAATCTCTGATCTTAAACAAGAATGTAAGTGTGTTGCTTGTTGGACCCTGCAGATGATATAGAAAAAATCAACAGTATTGCGCATGCATATTAATGATAAAGAAACAGCCAAAAAATGGCAGTGTGGCTTATGTACGGGTCAGAACAAGCTAAAGAATTGCACTGCTGTTAACAATTAGGCTCCGGCTGACTTTTAGACTTAGCTCTCCTGAACCACGATGCTTCACTTTACTGACTGTCCCTACACCATTAGCTCAAAAATACACCACTGCTGAAATAAACCCCTACGAGCATACTTGGTCTCCTTAAATGACAATGTTGTTAAAAAAATTAATGTTTATCTAAAAGAATCTTATACTGTCCCGGGAGATTAAAAGAATTATTATCGGCTTGAGCGGTTTTTGCTGTGTGCCAGCTTTCTAAAATCTTCCTCGTTTGATTGTTCGCTCTGTCAATGACCTTGGCGTTATTGAAATCAATTGCGTGGTCGTGTGTCCAAGCGTGTTTGGACACATTAGATCCGCTGTTAAAATCAATCATGTTAGCTGACTTGATACGTTGGTGGCAGATTGAGATTCTTGCTCGCATGCAATGTTTACTGGCGCGCTCCATGATTCGTTTGAAGATAAGTTGTGTTCCTTGAGGTTTAAATCGTTTATTCTCCACCTGAAGAAAGCAACAGGATCGGTTGCTGAAAGCTCTTGATTTTTTTTATCACAGAACGTTTTTTAAAATTTTTTATTATTTATCCTGATAGCGATGCTTCCATATTTTGACAATGTTGTTGTTTATTTTCCACTAATTTGACTCAACGATTCTCGTGTTCCAAAACAGTTCGTTCTTGTTTCCAACCTTATAGAAACAGATTTAAGCAAAAGTTTTGGATTTGACAAGTTTTTCCTTTGAAAATCTAAACAGATTTTCATAAGAACCTTAAACTTTTCCTTAGAGAAGAAATCACTGCTTGAGTTTTTGCTTGATTAACCAAGGGTTAAAGTTAACCAGCCTTTGAACAACCCAGCCCGATGAGAGGCTTAACCCAGGGTTAAAGTTAACCAGCCTTTGAAACTCCAACCATGTCAGGGATTTCTGCCTGTTTTTGCCTCTGACACACGAAACTCGCCTAGTTTTTTCCCTTTTTATAAATGAACAGTACAAGCTATTTGCTTCATGTACCATCAAGGCACATGTGTTAACTCGTCTTGATAAAAAAATTAATTTCGACAAGAAGTTAACTCTGACCTAAGTTCTCTTCGATATTTTAGTTAGTTTTTTTTTGTTCTAAGGCCATTTAAACCTCATCATATTATTATAAATCACCTATACAGTACTTTATTTAGAAGGTTTTATAAAAATAAAGTGTTTTTCAAAAGTCACAGTTTTGAATTCAATTTCTACTAACTGCGTCAATTTTTTTTGAAAAATAGGCAAAGAAAACAACTTCAGAAAATACAGCATTGGACAAGGTTCCTATCTGGGTGCTCCCTACGATTATGCCTCCCTCATGCACTATTCAAGAAAGGCATTTTCCAAAAACGGACAGGAAACGATTACACCAAGGAATCCTTACGCTACGATTGGGCAGCGAAAGAAGTTGTCTGCTATTGATGTCTGGCAGCTGCGACGACTGTACAACTGTCCTAGAACTCCGTTAAGCCCTCGTAAGTTTACTAGAATCCGAGGTTTGAATTAGTATAACTGTCGTAGAAATCGACCAAGCCCCCTAAATTACCTTCAAGGTTTGAATCAGTTGAGCGCCGCCAAGATCTTTAAATTACCTACAAGTTTTGAATGAGTTTAGCTACCCTATAACTCCACCAAGACCCCTAAACTACCTTCAAGGTTAGAATCGGTAGAACTGTCCTATATAACTCCGCCAAGACCCCTAAATTACCTACAAGGTTTGAACCAATTGAACTCCGCCAAGATCACTAAATTACCTACAAGAATTGAATCAGTACAACTGTCCTATACAACTCCACCAAGACTCCTATATAAACTACCTTCAAGGTTAGAATCAAAATGGACTTCCTACAATTTACCGGTTTGGGTAACCAATGTCCTAACACTTCAAATATTTTGTTATCGCCACTGATTACAGTTTGTCGAACAAATGCTGACCACAGACAGTGCTGACCATAATTTTGAATTTTTCAGACCCATATATAAAGTGTTATTCCAAAGCAAATAATAAACTATTGTTGTTGTTGTTCTGTTGTTGTTACAAAGAATGTGATGCCTTCATTTCCGGAATAGACACCCTGAATAAAGTTACGAACAATACCTGTCATGTGAATCCTGCTCGGTCCTTTCCCGTCTGCATACACCAAGCGCTGATACTCTTGTTATGCCCTTTTTCTAGTAAAATACTGAGCTTTTGTTTCTTTGATTTTCAGCACCAGCTCCAACATTTTTGCGTAAGTACTTTGCTTTTATCTACTTCTGTTGCTACGTACATGTCTTCATTTCGCTAAATTTTGCCAATAACTGACTTTTTTATGTGCATAGGGTAAAGTATTCGATTGATCCAAAAATGTCTTCTCGTTGCGCGAAACGGGAGAGTTTCGCCGTGTAGCCACCTTTGAAATCGTTGCACGCAACATTGCGAGAAGTAGAAACCGATCCTACTCCTGCAACATTGCACGCAACGGTTTCACCGTGTGACCACACGAAGGGTTTCAGTTGCGCGCAACGTTGCATGCAATGTTGCACCGTGTAGCCACGGCTCTAACAGTGGAAGTTATGATTCGTTACTTTTTTGTCAGGTATCAGCTGAAATCTACTACTTCCTCGTAACGCAGAAGAGTTGGACAATTGCATTACAGTTCAACATAAGAAAACAAAATGATGTCAAAGCTAGGCAATTTTCCGTACTTTCAGAGCAAATTCAACTATAACTACTACAACTGCTACTACTACTGCTACTTCTGCTGATAATCTAACTCTTACTCTTTCATACACAGTTACCGCCGCTTCTGCTTAGAACTACTACTACTAATAAAGATAATATCAAACATATTGATATTAAAATTAGCAGCGGTAGATTACTAAACTTATATTGAGCTGATTAAACAAAATTGATAACCTTTAGTAGCAAATATCTATAAAAGGAAAGTATTGTGAAGAACTCAAATAACGCAAAAACGTTCCAAATTTCAGCTCCCACCCCACCTCCCTTGGGAAGTGAATGCTCAGTGCATACAACCATCAATGACAGAACCCGATCAATATTGCATGGGGGCGGGGGCTCTTGCGACAGGAACCTAGTCGAACGTTGGTATCGCTTTGATGGTTTGGGAGGAAACCAGTTAGCAGAAAAATGTCCGTCAACCCACCGTTGTGGCGCTGCTGCTCCCGGTTGGGTGCAAGGCAAACATCCGTCAGTTAACGAGGGAACAGTAATTCGCAAGGCTTGTTATCATTGGAAGAGCGACTGCTGTCGCTGGGAAAACCTCGTATATATCAGAAACTGTGGGAATTTTTTTGTCTACCGTTTGAAACCGGCTCCTACATGCAGTCTGCGCTACTGCACAGTAAAGGGAAATGGTGAGTTCTTACTTACATGTACTCGTGTGCATGCGGAAGATACAATTTTACGCGTGGCATATTCCACGGTATCCCACTCGAAAGCATTGCATAACGTATATGTATATGTAACTAGT
>JAOBAT010053438.1:13877-29107 GCA_026413305.1 Hydrozoanthus tunicans
AAAAGCAGCTAGGTGGACAATGGCCAATGTACTGCACTACGATTTACATTCAATTGTATCTAAATATACATTTTTAATATATTGCAAAATATCTTGTAATGATACTTAATTTCGTTCAGTTATAGTTAACTTTTTATGCCGTTGTTGATTAAGCATGAAGTGTATTATGGCAGAGACTTGTAACACCATTGACTGACATTTATTTTTGTCAGCAGTTCGCTTGAAGATTGACATTTTGTTACACTTTTAGAACCGATTGTTCCAAACGAGTGCCGAAACTACAAATGGTTGAATGAGGCAAACCGAGCTGTGCGAAACAAAGCCAACTCGCCGGTACTTTGCGACAAGGGAATCAGACCTGGCTGGTACCGATTCGGCGGACTTGCAGGAAATAACATGCCAACTAGCAGGCCTCCCACAAGGCGCTGCGGGACTCACGCTCCCGGATGGCTTAACGGTGCTCTTCCCAGCGGAAAACACCAACTGGTCAATGCGAAAGTTTGTTATCATTGGAGTAACAATCCCTGCCGCTGGCAGAACTCAATCAAAATACGCAACTGTGGCGGATTCAACGTCTATTATCTTGTTAAGCCTCCAGTTTGTAGCCTGCGGTATTGCGGAAACCGAGGCGGTAAGTTTCGTTATTTACTGCCACGTCGTTTTTTCTTTGTACAAATTGCCAATCATTATTGTTACATAGCTATTAGATTAAAATCTTGTTTTAAATGTATACACTTGTGTGCAATAACAAGGAAATGGAAAATTTTTTTGGGTTGTGTTAAGTTACGTAGTTTGTTTCCCACGCAATCAACGAAAAAAGCAGCTAGGTGGACAATGGCCAATGTACTGCACTACGATTTACATTCAATTGTATCTAAATATACATTTTTAAGCCTCCAGTTTGTAGCCTGCGGTATTGCGGAAGGAATTGAAGGTATTCGTTATTTACTGCCACGTCGTTTTTTCTTTGTACAAATTGCCAAACATTATTGTTATATAGCTATTAGATTGAAATTTAGTTTTAACTGTTCACACTTGCAACTGTGTGCAATAACAAGGAAATGGAAAATTTTCTTGTGTTATGTTAAGTTACGTAGTTTGTTAGTTTCCAATCAAGGAAAAAAGCAGTTGGTGGATAATGGCCTATCTACTGCACTACTATAGCGATTAGATTGAAGCTTAGGGGAAACTCGGTTATATTTCATATAACCTAGTTAAAAAATTAGGAATTTAGTCAAAAATTGTTCTCGTTTGTATTGATACATTGTTTGCATGTGTAGTGGGCTATGTCCCGGCGGGGGGTGGAGGGGAGTGTTAAAGTTGCGAGTCCTGTAATTTTTAGGGGTTGTAAAAGGAAATCCGTTGTTAAACCAAGAGCCTAGTATTTCTTAGAGTATAAAAGCGCCAAGCTATTGTAAGTTTTTAAATACGTCCTTTGGCGAACGTTCTACTAGCGCGCGCCTTTATTAACTGCATATCATGTCAGCAAAACACGAGGAAGCGAAGCGCCGGTATTTTTTAGGGTAATTTTAAAACCGAGAGGTACTTTTTAGGGTTGAAATTTTTTATCCTTGGTATTTTCTAGGGTATTTTTGGGACTTTTCCGACGGTCATCCCTACTTTTTGACACCGGAGTATCCCTCCCCCCGTGACTGTGTCAACTAACTCCTTTTTCATCCACTTACAGCAAGTAATGGGTTCGTGATCAAGTGTCTGCCAAAAAGTATCAGAGTCCAAGTGTCACGAGACGAGATGAAGAAGCAACTGGCAACCGCTGACTCATCACATGTTCGCCTTAATGATCCTACTTGTGGAGCCTCAATTGTCAGCGATACGCATGTTGTTTTTGAAACACCGCTTGATGGCTGTGGTACTATTCGCCGAGAGGAAGATGGTAAAACCGTGTATTCTAACGCCCTGACTGTGAATGACGGTGTCAACACTAAAAGGTCTTCCGGATATTCCTTCCAGTGCCAGTACATAAAGCTTTAGAACCAAAATGAAGGTGAAAGAGTTGCAACAACGACATTAAACAGTTAGCCTATCCTAAAACTGTAGAGTTTTTTTATTGCAATCGACCGTATGCGAGTAGATAATTTAGAATAAATTGGACATTGTTATTTAAGGCATTTGTCGGGCGACTTTTTGTTGTATCTTAAATCTTGTACTCATTTTGTCGAATTAAAAATTTAGCGTTTTTCAAACGCGTTGCAGTTGTTTCTTTTTGCAGCGTGGAGCGAAGTGACGAGCTACATACTTTCGGTTGCCGCCGGAATATTTTGTGTGTGTGTGTGGCGCGGCTCTAGGTTTTTTGGTACGCTGTTCCACAGCTGCCTCGCTTTCATGAACATTCCCCTTGTAGCGTAGAGGGACGCCCCGAAACGTCCTCCATTGCCTTGCAATATGCTCGCAGTTTGGTTTGTGCGGCTGATGCGGAACACTACAAATTAAGTTTTTTTTTTCAACAAGTTTATTTTCGATTGCCTTTGAAAAAGTTATCTTCCCTATAACAATTTTTATTGCCTTTGTTTGTTAGAAAATTTGTAGCAGTCCTGACTAATACTAATTTAAGGACAAGACACAAGCACACATAGTATTTTTAAGGCTTTGCAAAGGCTAGAACCATATGAGAAATGAACACACACGGTTTAATTACCTTTCGATACACTCATCCGAAAAAAGTCGGTGTTATGCCCGAGCTGGGACTCGAACCCGCGTTTTCTGTATTCTATTCCGTACACTGTGTGTTCATTTCTCATAGGACAGTACACTGTTTTAAGGCAACATCGATATCCCTCGCTGCACTTCACTTTCAAGTTGAAACTCAGTCTAGTTTAGACGTAAGTTCAGCGACACGAGAGTTTTTTTTTGGGAAAGAAGGTATGTAATTCAGTAAACGGAACTCATAATTACAACTGTTTCAATTAGGAAAACCTAATAAATTATAAACAGCATAACGGGGGTGAGTTTATTTCAAGCCTGTTTTTTACCTTTTCGAAATAGTTTTCCTTTTCCCGGAAAAAAATTATACCTGATCTTTTAGAAAGATGTTAGTAGTTTCATTTTGATCTTATTACACACCTACCCACATACAAGTGTTTGTCTTTATAATATATCGATCACTTTTTTCAAAACACAATGGATGTCGTATATATGTTCTTTTGAATGCTTTTGGCCCTGTACATACGTCGCACGATTGTCAAATTTAATGTCGACGATTTTTTTAAAAGTTCTGCATGCAATTAAGTTCATCAATTCTGTGACGTATGAAATGAATCAATTTAGTCCGAACGGAATGAATTCGTCCAAGATGTATTATCCGTCTTTCAAAGACGGACACAACGTCTCACAGTATCTCATCTCAGATGTCTGGTCGAATCACTTAAAAGTACCCACCAGGGCCGGTCGAATTAGATTTGTCGCCTAAATTGGATAGCATTTTTTCGACGAAGTTTAATGTAAATTAAACTCGGCTGAATTAAACTCGACGTAGGAACTAGGCTTAACTATTGTATATCGGCTCTTCGTCAACCAAATAATAAACGGGAGGTAATCAAACAAAGGTACATTTGAGAACTGAACACAAACTGTGTATTTACCTTTACGACACACTCATCCGAAAAAATCGGTGTCATGCCCGAGCTGGGACTCGAACCCGCGTGTCCTGTATTCTAGTCAGGCGTGATGACCACTACACCATCGGGTATTCACCATGTTGGCAACATAGCAGATTAGCGATGTGTATTTTGGCCGCACACGGGTCGCCCACGGGCCCGAGATTTTCTTCATTTGCGAGCGTATCAAGCCTCTGTGAACCCAGTCAAGGGCTTTATTACACAAAGTGTAGTAAAGGTGTCGGTAGTGGTCATCACGCCTGACTAGAATACAGGACACGCGGGTTCGAGTCCCAGCTCGGGCATGACACCGATTTTTTCGGATGAGTGTGTCGTAAAGGTAAATACACAGTTTGTGTTCAGTTCTCATATGTACCTTTGTTGTAACATTTGCTAAGCGTCGGGAAAAAAATACTTTGACTTTGTGGGATAATTAAACAATAATTTGATTTGAAGTCAACGATGTACATTAACCTTTTGAGAATTACCAACTCGCTTGAAACAATTTTAATCTTATCTTCTACATTGTACACACCAGTAACGTAAACACTCGCTGATTTTGGGCTTTTCATACTTTGTCCTTAAAGGCAAACGATTTTCTACTTGTTTCAGTCGCAATGTGATTGGCATTTTATAGCACGTGCACGGCTCTCGTGTATACAGTGTATCATTAGACGTTTTAAAGTTCACAAAAAGCAATTTAAATTCTTTTTCATTTCTAAGTGATAAACAAAAGAGTACTTGTGAAAAAATTTCGAGCAGGGGATTTTACCCACAAAAAAACCCTGCATAAACGTTGAGTAAAAAAATTCCTGCAAACTAAAAATTTCAACCACTGGTTCAATGTATACGGCTATTTATCTTTTCCCGCTGTTCCTCAAGAAAAGGATGCATGCAACGCTTACAGAATGCTGCAGCAGGCTTTGTACGGAATCATTATTGCTCAGAAAAAGATATTTAAAACTCTACCGGCTTCCTACAGTAGAAGCCATTTTGATGTAACAGTTTTAAACACATCATTATAACAACTAGCCCGAGAAAAGAAAATATAGTTCAATAAATCCAAGTTTTGGACCAAGAAACGAGTCTTGAACTTGTATGGCAACATTTCGACTTTATTTCAAGTCATAGTCATGTTGAAAGTTATTTATGTGCACAGTTTCCTGATGTAGTGTAAGCCTCAACCAATTACCGGAAATTTTTGGCATTCCGGGTCAAGGTCAACTTGAAAGAACATACTTTCAATACCGTTCACGGGAATGTGGAAATCATTGGTTCGAGTGACAACTGGTCGAAGTTGCAATTCCTCGAGGCTTACTACATAAAGAATCAAATACCAACAATAAACGAAGACCTAAAAGCCTCTAGAGACCTAGAGAGCTATTCTGAGACGCAAATATGAATACTGACTGCGCTTGTAAAAAATTTTCAACATGACTATGACTTGAAATAAAGTC
The DNA here is from genome assembly GCA_026413305.1 of Hydrozoanthus tunicans. NCBI lineage: Eukaryota > Metazoa > Cnidaria > Anthozoa > Zoantharia > Hydrozoanthidae > Hydrozoanthus > Hydrozoanthus tunicans. Next base: position 18,949 of record JAOBAT010053438.1, read on the forward strand.
GAAATATTGTTGTACAAGTTCAAGACTCGTTTCTTGGTCCAAGACTTTGATTTATTGAACGATGTTTTCTTTTTCAGGGTCTTCGCACGAGATTTCTTTGTATAAGAGAAGCGATGGGCTCTGGGGATGAGAATGCGGCGGTATATGATAGTATTATGTCTAGAAGTAAAAAAGTTAAAGCATTTTTAACGCACAAAACTTTTGCAATAACTCGTTTTTTGATTAAACACGTTTTCAACAACTTGAGGGTTGAATAAACTAAGATTTCATAAAGAGTAAAAAATGTTTACGCTTGTGTCAATGTACCAACTGCAATTCAGTCCCAGCCCGACTGAATTTGACAAAACATGTATGTTAGGGATTTTTTGGCTTTTTCTATACTTCAATAAAAGTTTTGACAAAAAGTGTGTTTCTAGATGAGTTTGTACGTTATGGGAAAATATCTTAGAAATCGGAAGCTGAGAAGACTGAGCGACTGTTTATAATTTACTAAATACGTATCTATCCGGGGGGGGGATACGTCCTATATTGATATGATAGGGGTGTATGTCGTACTTTTAGGGGACCGATGAAGTAGAAGTTTCTCCTTTCTTTTGGTAATTTTAGGGATTTCTCAAAGACAAACCAAGGTTTTTTTAACAGATTCGGTGTTTTTAGGGTAGTTTCTCCAGTTTTTTCAAAAAGGTATTTTTGGAGTCAAACATTTCAACACCTTGGCATTTTTAGGGTATGTTTAATGCGTGTATAACCCCCAGCACAACCCCACACCCCCCCCCCCTAGGTGGTATCCATAAGCTCAGAGATGTTCACAATCACATGCACACGTCATTTTCAGCAACCGGAGACACCTTGACTCCGTTTGGTCCTAAGTTTGGGTCCGTTCTTCTTTAAGGGCCCTCCATACCGTTTACATGGGATCGTCCTCATTTCAAAAGAGCTTTCACTAGTGTTTACAGCTACACGGGTCAGTGGGCACGAGACGAAGTGGGACACTTACGTGACTGATTTATAAGGAGCTGACCAATCACAGCGCAAGAGCAACGATAACAAATAACGTCATCATTACAGTTGCAATTTATTCTTTTATTCTTTCACAGTTTCCGCTAAAACGTTGAAACCATGAAGCGGCTTAAAATGAACGGAAGAAAAAGGAGAAGAGAAAGTAGTACTTTGCTCCGAAGCAGCTGGCCAGACAAACTTGCTAAGACAGCAAAAGATGCAACTGTTGTCTCTTTTCCCATAATAACTTAATAACTTTAAACGATTTTTCTTCAACAATTGAAACACTTTTATTTTGATTAGGCAGCAAGAAATGAAAACTGATTAGTTCCCAGACCTATACCGCGCAATACTCGAACCTCGCATCAAATTCAAACGAACTGTGTCGCATCAAGTTTTGACTGTACCAAACCCGAAGTGGAACATACTTTTTTAGGGTCCCAAACTTGAACCTTTTGCTGGCCTCAGATCAGGACACTTAGGGAAGCCCCGCTTAAGAACGCAACGCCTAACTTTAGTGCATTCCGAAACGGACCCAAACTTGAAAAGGCCTCGTGTAAACGGAGTCTTTGTGAGTAGGCTGGTGTAGACTGCGATTCAGACGCTAGGTCTTAATGCCATTTTTTTTCAATTTAACGTCGTTGCTTGTCGATAATTTTTTTCTTTTCAAAAAAACAGAGCGGAAGCCGAGGGTCCGGGCTATAGCCGGGCTGCCGAGCCTTCAGTTTTGACCGGGAACAGTGGCATGGTAGTGATGCGCAGAACAAGATAACATTTGTACGGTTGTGCGCATCAGTGAATTAACCCAACATGATGGAAAAATTCGCTGCAAGTTTTTCATCAATAAACATGGCAGACTTCTCGAGCTCCATAAAGAAGTTTGCCTCGAACACAGCTACAGCCTTCAATAGGGCCAAGCAGGTATGAAAATATTACAGAAGTTTTTTTCTTTTGTGGTCGTTTGTTTAGTTTACTTGCTTTCTTGCAGTACACGGAAGAGCAATTAGGAAAGACAGAAAAAACAGAATTTGATGCGAGGTTCGAGTCTTTAGCGGATAGAGCGGACAAGACGAAATTATGGGCGGAAAAAATTTCAAGCCAAACAGAGCTCCTGTTACAACCAAATCCAGGTAATTTTCAAAGAAAAATCGTTTTTGATAAGTGTTTAAAACTCATGACTTGAATTAATTTTCTATGAGTTTGTACCTGAGTAAGAGCACTTGTGTGTAGAAAATTACAAGCACTTTCAGTTCCAAAACCCTCGAAATCAGGATTAAAATTTAATAGGCTTCTAAAGGACTGTATTGAGTAGCCGTACCGACTGCTCAGTTTTGATAGTTTCTTCTTTATTAAAGGATACTTTTGCGTGAAATCAATTATGAATTGAACTGTTTGCAATAACAACGCTTGTACACTTTGCAGAAATAAGCGGTATAGATAATGAATCTAGATTTGGCGATAGTTTAAAGACCCAACCCTGCACTGCTTCGTTTAAAATATGCAGAGCCAGTTAATTTCGCTACATAAGCGTATTGGAATGTATCGCCTTAAATGTTATATTGAGTTTTCTTATCAATTAAATTGCGGTTCTTTTGAACGCAGAAATCAGGTGGATTCAAGTCCTAACATGAGCGACAAGACGAAAAAGAAAATGTTTTTCTAATTTACACTTTCGACAAGAAGACGACTCGTTTCTATTTTTGTAACATTAGCTAATGCGTCCCTATAAATAGTAATAAATTTCTTTCTTTTTTTGCAAATGGCATCATTCCCTGTATTTGTTGGCTTTATGAACTTGTGATTGAATCCCAGGAAAGCGGATTCTTGATGAATTTTCCCAGGGTTTTTGTAAATGAATAACTAATTAGCTGTTGTTGTTTTTGAAGTATAAAATATTACCTTTCCAGATGAATTATACCAAACACAATGCATTGTTAATCCATTTCTGTCAGGTTTAGTGATAAAATATTGATAAAAAAGTTACGATTTAACAGGTATGATAAAAAAATTTTACCACAAAACAAAAATCGATTCTCACCCTTATTTGGAGTTTCCTGTGGCAAGTCGGTTTAGTTTTTTTTCTTCATCCTTATGAACTGACATGTCTGGCAACCTCACTTCTTAATGAGTGATACACCATAATATCGCCTCGCCCCATTTTTTAATTTTTTTTCTTGTCTCATTCATAGTATGTTGTGGCAAATGAAATAAGTATTAAATAAATAACTAGGCCATAGTTTCTATGGAATCAGAATCAGAAAACTGTGCTTAAAAATTTTACTGGTTAGCTTTGTTAAGCCCAACCCTCATTTTCCCACTATCAAATATCATAATTATTATTTTGTGTTTTGTGTTTGAGTTATTCAACGGCACTGACAACAAGACATTTTCTGAACCATAGACTGCGTTGCCTGTTTGTTTAACCTTATCTAGCCCTTTCAAACTATAAAAATTTGACAGGGAGTTTGAAAACTTTAATGAATAATCTTGCTACATGTATGTGTACCAGCTGAGCTAAAGAGAATTAGTAATGTTTGGCCTTTATGACATTCAGCGGGTTGGAATTGCTGTCATGCTAGGAACAACTGTTAGTCATGTTGGAATTTATAAGAGGGCATAACCAGGGAATCTGTCCCATAACAACTGTCAAACTTGGCCATTTTAATTTGCAGACTAGAAGACAACAGCTTGGTTTGGTGTTTCCAACCCTGTTAAAAACTAAAGCCTTTTCAAGTGCTTTTGTCGGTTAACATGGCATCTCTTGTTTGCTCATCGATTTCACTCAAGCTGTCAGACCTCTGAATTGTGATATTCTCTTAGCTTTGATAAGCAGTGCTTATTTGAAATTTTATTTGTGATTTCAATTGTAAGTTCATTGGAATATCCCATGTTTTTGCATTGTTTAGTGTGGGTCTACCATGAACTGCGAATGCATTTGTTAGTAGACTAAATATATAATTTTAGGTAAATTAGTCAGCTAATTCAGATTCTGTACACTGATGCTATTAGTCACTGCACTAGTTAGAAAAATGTAACAGCTATGCTGTGTGTCTCGTACTTTGTTCATGTAACCCGTGACCCTCTTCAAATTAGTTATTATAGCAATGTCAATCTCTGAGCCAATCACAAGCAGTATTGCAAAAGAATCCAAATTATTTCTGCATTGCACCCAAATTTTTAAGCCGGTCATTTCAGAACAAAAAAAGAGCATATTATACATGTCTTTGAGTAAATACAGAAGTGAAGCTTTTAGTGTTTTTCCTAGATGTGAAAGTACCCATTGCTTAAACATAAGTAGGCGTTGTTAAAAAAAACTTATTATCCACTCCTCCTTACAGTTTTTCTTTTTCAAACAAATATATAAAATGACAAAAAAGTAGGCGTCCCAAACTGCAGAGTTGCTGTAGGATCTGACGGTTTAATTTGAAAACTTTGGTTTTGATGCAAACATGTACATTGGTTACTTTCTATTAATTACCAAACATTATATTTGTGTAGATGTAATGGCCCTGTACCACAGCTAGTAACAAATAAGAAAAATTTAAGTGTTATACATAAATTTGCAGTTTTTTTCTATAGATTGTCTAACACAAAAACAGTGATCTTATTTTTCAGTTATAATTGTTTTTAGTATTTCATAAACCTTTTTTAAGAAAACTAGCACAGCTTGTAGTAAAATGAAATGATTGCTTACAAATACATCAGCGATCAGTGCTGCAGTTATCAAAATTAAACTGAAAACTTTTGTTTGAGTTGTTATGCATTATAATTCAGTTATTTAGGGATTGATTTGGATGAACATTGTGAAAGAACAATTTAAAATTGAGGCAATATGTATTTATAGGCCAGAGACTTGAGGAATTTGTTTACAAGAAGATAGACAAAGAAAAGCCGCCTCGACTGAACAACAATGAGGTGCTTGGTAATTATTTGATCACAGCTGGAAATGAATTTGGGCCTGGTGCCAGTTATGGTAAGATATATGCTAGCCTCCCCTTCCCCCATCCTGATTGAAGCAAAAAATTAATTGGGGGGCACAGTGGTAACAGTAGTAGTTCATTATAAATTCTGAAACTCCTATTTAAAAGTTGCTATTTGGAGGGGGCTAATTAGAGTTGGGTGGGGCTTTCAAAATTGTTGTTAGCCAAAGACAAACATAAAATGAAGTCTGGTTACATAACATGTTTGATAGCAACTACAGTAACTTTTTGTTCCTCGGGCATTTTAGTCAGCACTTTTCAAAAACTTATAAAGATTAACCATTGACAAAATGTATTTCCAATACAGACCACCTTGTTTTTTTGTTTTCCCTTTTTTACTTTGGGAGAGGGGGGGGGGGGGCTTTCTGTATAAATTAAAAAATTAAATTTGAAGCTCTAACCAGGGTCTTGTTAGAAGAGGGGCTTCTGATTGAAGGGGGGCTTATAAGAGTGTTTAGGGCACTTTTTAGAACTGTTCTTGTTTAGGACTGTTACTTCAGCAATCAATATAAATTTACAGTATGCAACTTCATGTTTTCTTGCAGGCAGTGCTCTTGTGAAATGTGGTGTTACACAGCGGAAACTAGGAGAGGCTGAGAGAGATTTTATGCAGAAGACTATGTCACATTTCCTTTATCCATTGAAAAACTTTCTTGATGGAGATATGAAAACAATAACTGTTAGTAAATATTAATAAGTTATTAGATACAAGGCTAAAACAAATTTAAATACTACAGTCAGTATGTGCATTTATGTTTTTTTATTTCAAAAATTGCCTTCAATCTAGTTGAACAAGAGACTTGCACATAAAGTTCTGCTTCTGAGAAAATCTGTTCGACCTGTTGAGGTTCATACTGTGTATTTTTGATTTCTTAAATTAGAAGCATGGTCAAAAGTGTTGTGCATTCTTGTTTAAAATAGAAAATGTAACCCCATGTGACTCAGACAAATAGAGGCATGTTGGACAAGTAGGTGTGTAGAGATCATAGTTATCTGGTAAATACTAGTCAGAATTGATTTTCTTTTTGAAATTTCTAAAGATATTATGATATGGTGCTTTCAAAGCACTGTGTTTAGTTTGTTTGTCGGGTTTATGATGTCATTAGTGCACACCCCTATTGTGCATTCGTTGCCAAGTCTATAAAACATTCACTAATGAGCACAGTTTCTCTTTCCCCTGTGTACAAACCACCACTAAAATCTCAACTCCAAATGGTTGAATAAACTACATAGTATATTAGACTTCCCAGTTTTCCGTTTTACAAATACTTAAGTTTATTGTAATTCTTCCAAAATTAATTATCATCCCGCTACCCTTAAAGGTTAACAAGAATATCTTCCTAACTGCAGAAAGAGAGACGCAGTTTACTTGCTAAGCGACTTGATCTTGATGCAGCAAAAACCAAGCTGAGGAGAGCACAAGGTCCAGAGAAAATGCAGCAGGTTTGCACACTTGTTTATTGTTTTAAGTTCAATGAAGTTTGTTAAACACATGTTAGTATAACTTGTGAACAAGCATAATTCCTTATACACAGTCTGTTTACTAAACAATCTTGAGTTTAACCAGAATTGAGATTTTGAAACATTAATAGCAGCTGCTTTACCACAATTGAAAGCCTAGTTTGCTGGTGATTTCAGAACATTATCCTGGAGAAAACCTTCCTAAACTCCTACCTCAAACCACAAACATTAACCTCTACTCTTGTTCTCATTCATGTAAGGGTTGGTGAAAAGTTACTTAAAACCAGAATTCACTCCATGATTAATACGAGCTTAAATGTAATAATTAGTCAAAATAACTACAAAAAATGAATATTAGATTTAACAATTATTCTTGAATTGATACAAACTGAATATAATGTAGGAATGGTTTGCTTAAAATGTAAATATTGAAACACTTATCCTTGACAGAAAAAATTGTTGGCTAACATCGCATATTTTTTTTAAAGATTATGTCAGATTATTGCTTGCTGTGGCTTAAATAAAAACAAAATAATAACAACAATAATGATAATAATAACAGTAGTAATGATAACAAAAATAATAATAAAATATTAATAATGTTTTCTACAGAGTGTATCAGTTACACATCAGGCTATTGTGGAAGAAAAGTCTGATTTTTCTTTTTAATTCATTGGCCAATGCTTAGAGTTATGGTTTCTTGTTTACTCTCCCTGGCTGATGTGCGTGGGCAATATGACAAGAAAAAAACTTGGTTTTGTAACTAAAGTACATACAGCATCAATATCTCAAACTTGATAAATAAGATATTTTGGTAAGCTTAACCCATTCACCCCCTCCTCCCTCCTTCCTAATGTTACTTTAAAGTTTTAAATATCTGTTTTGTAATCAAATAACACTGTTGACATTAATTTTAGAATCCTGCAAACTTTGGAATGAACATCAATCAGGTAAATGTTTAAAGAAGTTAGAGACATGTAAAACAAACTTTGATGATAATTATCAAACATTGATAATTCCCTAAATTAACTGTACGTTGTAACTGAGGTTGCACAAAAATTGTGAAAAGACTATAACAAAAGTTAACTTAAGTAGGTTTTCGTTTTTGTTAACACTACAAAAGAGATTTTTTGTCAATGGATGTTAGAATTGTTAAATTGACTAACATAAGAAAGTGATCTTTAAATATAATCTTGTCATTTTAAAGTTTATTTTAAATTTATTAAAAAAAACTACCATTAAAATAGGAAAGATATTTAAAATTTAATGATTAAAGTTAAGTCAAAATGTACAATTATTTGATAGTTCAATTTAGTTTTTGTTTAAATTTATCTAGATTTGGTGTTAGTTCTTAAGAAAACAAACTGTTGTACATGCATGTTATGCACAAACTAGCTTTTTCTGTCATGTTTAAATCTGATGAAAGAAATGTTAAATTTTGATACTTGCCTCGTCTTGCTTTCGAAATCCTTTTGAACTTTAAATGTATATAGTTTGACTGATTCAGTAAAGTATAGAATTATTAATTTTAATCATTTATTGAAAAATATAATAAACTCTACTGCTAGTTGTCTTTTATCTTGGCAACTACAACTAGTTGCTCATGGTTTAATTGCATTGGGTTATCAAAAGGCAGTTTAAGGGATTGCTGCTTTTCAATACCTATTCAATTCTACAACATTTGTGAACATCAACATTCTCTTTAATAGTAACATTAGAAAAACAAGATTATCAGTGCTGAAGATTTAAAATTTGGTTGTCCAGTGAGTTTTGATTAACTCCCCAATTCTCCCAAGGTCTTGAATTTCGGTGAAATTTAACTTTTATAAGTTTGAAAGAGCCTAATGCAAAACAGCATAAGAGACTTTGTATGAAATGCCAAATTCTCCCAATGGTTCTGGAGAGATAAAAGGGATAATGAGATTTAAAACTTATTCAAAAGTCACTTAGTACATTGTTTTTGCAGTAGAATCTTCAGTAATGGGTCGTAACTACATTTTAAAGCAGTTTAAACTTCTTCCAAATCTTTGGACTCTCAATGCAAATCATTTTATCTTTTTAGCTTGTGCCATATATCAACTCCTAACTTCTCCTTACTCAAACACACACAAAGCAAGCCATTTGTTTTGGAGAAATTGGAAATAATTTATCAAACAAAGTAAACTACATGTAACTGTAGAGTATGAAAAATAAATTTTTCTTAACAGTTTATATGAACTAGTATGGATTCTAGTTAGGACAACTTGTGGTGTTCAGGTCTAAAGGGTTTAGATTTTATATGACTCAAAGATAAGTATTCCTCTCTGCTGCTAATTCTTAGCGGCTGTTCTCCTTGGTCTTTCTCTATCTTCAGATGTACTCCTCTCGTGGAAATTTGCTTATTATTTCAGAATTGGATCAGGTGAGATGTTCTTTTAGTCTTTTCTCTGCATCTTCTTAAGTCATTCTTCAATACCAGAAACTATACAAAGCTTTCATTTCTTAGGCCAACTATTTACTTCATGAGGCTTGTGAGAGTTGAAGAGCATGTGCTCATGTGGTACCAGCGTGAGCGGCTGTTGGTAGTAGGTTTAATGAATGTACTGTCAGTAGAAAGTACAGTAATAAATGAGAAAAGAATGTATAGAATTCATCACCATACCAGGCCAGCTTTTCTTACAGTTATATATCTTCTTGTTCAACACCTTTTAGGCTGAAGCAGAACTGCGAGTGGCTCAAGCAGAGTTTGACAGACAGTACGAGGTTACTAAGCTACTTCTGGATGGGATCACGACAACACATGTGAGTTGACAAAACAAGTGCTGCTTAATATGCTCAAAAGCCCTACCCCCTTGGGGCATATATTTTGTACATTACAAAACAAATGATGTCAAACCCCCCAGGGTATAGGAGGTGCATTCTTCCATTTCTTAGACTGTGTGCCGATCAAACCTTGAAGATCAAAAGTTAACAAAGTCCCCACATTTTCCCCTAGGTACACTGATAGAGCAACAATATTTGACAGATCCCCCATCTCCTTGGGCCATCTTTTTGTTCAATACAGCTTCCATACAGCTACAAGTGAATTTGAATTAAATTGTTTTTTTCTTCATTCAAGGCTAGCCACTTGAGAGCTCTTCAGAGTTTTGCCGAAGCACAAGCCCAGTATTACGCACAGTGTTCACAGTACATGCAGGAGTTGCAGCGACAGCTAGCGAGGTATGTACCTAGATCAGCTAATAATAAGAACAATTATAGTGATGATACCAGTTGCTATGAAATCACAGTGGAAATAATTCATAAAGTTATCAAAATATGGAAAAAGTTAAAGAATTAAAAAAAAACTATCATATAATTTAGGTAAAGATTTTTGCATGTAATTATTGAATTGAGTAAGGAGTTATTCAAATAACTATGTAAAGTTTTGAAAATAATGCAGATCTCATGAGCGCCTCACAGGCTGCACGTGTAAAGGACGAGCTCTCTAAATTTGTCTGAATTGAGGCTGCTTAGCTTTGACATCCACGTCCTTTAACTGGCAATGACTTAATAATATGGGATATAGCTACTCCAGAACCGTATTAACATCACTCAAGCCGTTTATTCAAGCAAGGCTTTGCCCTGACGTGTGGAAGCGTTTGTGTGTCCTCGGCATTTCGCGTATAAAACCTACGCGTCGCGGTTGCCGTGGAGGGACAAGAAAAGGGGTTCGTACACCGTCTTCCTCGCCCACCGTGATT
>JAOBAT010053449.1:0-29095 GCA_026413305.1 Hydrozoanthus tunicans
AAGAAGGATTGAATGAGTGTACTGGAAATAAATACATAAGCTTACTCATGAAGATACGGTCAATTTTTAAAGCTTAGTCAATCAGATCAACAGTTTAACAACATTGCAATTACCACCTTTTTGCATTCCATTGCCGTTGACCTACCTAGTTCTTACTCGGACCGTTACTTAATAGAATGAGTATTTTTTACCATTTGAATCAGAGTTTACATGGCCATGTAGTATCTTGCATTTGATCTATGGAGATGTTAATTATGATAGTGGCCGGTTTATCAATTTGATGTCATTAGTTCTTTCACATTATATATTATTAAAAGTTAGTCAAATCAATTGCAGTGTCAGTAACTTGAATTAATTTTACTACTTACATAATATACATACATAATTATATACATAATATACATACATAATTATATAATTATATAATTTAAAATCATACTCATGACATCATTCCAAGGATGATTTGAAGATGAAAGAAATAAAGGTGATGCTTACATCTTTTAAACATGTAGTGCACATGTGAATCTCAGATGATTTCAACTTTTCCCGTTTTCTCGCAAAACGAAGATATAGTATGAAGACAATGAAATTTTCAAACTGAAACTCAATGCTAAATAGTTAAGATACAACGACGACGGCTTTCACCAGACAGAAAATTGACCTCGAATTTGTAAGGCTTGCCGATTAAATATTTGCACGGTTCGGTTTGTTCCGTGTAAACAAAACGCCTAAACGTGCAATATTTCGATTGGTTAAAATTTAAACCGGCACCGTGTAAATGCAGCCTAGTATCATAGTAAGCTACGAAAGTATTCGGGCCTTAAACTTAAAAATGTATCAATATAACTCCAGATCCGTCGGAACCGGGGTGCTGCAATATTTTTCCCGTAACTCCTAGTTCTAACGTTTGATTTAAAATTTTGAATTTACTGATCAGTGACTGTGTTCTAAGGCTAGCTACGCCCGCAACCCCCTGAACGCAGCTGACTAGTTAAAATACAAACAGCACCATTGCTTCAATCACTATTCTGCCACTCTCCACCTGAAACAGTTTACAAGTGCTAACTAATTATCCACTCAGAACAAAGTTTGTGTCGAAATGGCGGGGGAAAATTCCAGTTTTGCGACGGTCACAAATGAAAAAGTACTCTGCGTTTTTTAAAAACGACAGTTCGTTTCTTTAGCAAAGCTACTAGTCGGCGATATTACGTGATATTTATCAATGAAGCTCACTTACCCGCACAATCTAGGAACCAACTTGAGAACTTGTTAAATTGTTAAAATCATGAAAACACTACAGGTTTGAGAAGAGATCTTGGAACATGTAAAACCATTCAACCCTTATTTCGTTTACACCGCACCACCAAGGTAAAAGCTTTCCTACGAACGTGACAGAATAGAGTGGCCATGCATGACGTTTGTTGAATCTAGCAACGGGGGGGTTGAAATTGTCCTTCCGGTATTTTTAGGGTTTGTTAAAAGAAATTAAAATCATGAAAACGTTACAGGTTTGAGAAGAGATCTTGGAACATGTACAACCATTCAACCCTTATTTCGTTTATACCGCACCAACAGGGTAGAAGCTTTCCTCCGAACGTGACAGCATAGAGTGGCCATGCATGACGTTTGTTGAATCTAGCAACGGGGGGTTAAAATTGTTGGTCCGGTATTTTTAGGGGTTGTTAAAAGAAATTCTGTTGCAAACCAAGTGCCTGGTATTTTTTAGGATCAAAAAACCCCTAGCTATTGGACTGTTTGCAGTCCCGTGTTTTAGCAAACGTGCATACTGATAAGATGTTAAGAAAAAAGTCCTTCGACGAACTTTTATTGACTGCATATCACGAAGAACTTTGCGCCAATCCGTTAGCTGTCAAGGGAAAATTGGTATTTTTTAGGGTAATTCTGAAACCGAGAGATATTTTTTAGGAAGGAAATTTTTTTATCCCTTAGTTATTTTTAAGGGTATTTTTGAGACATTTCCCTTTTGACCCCGAAGTACCCCCTACCCGGGATCTAGCAGTAAACACCGATCCTGAGAAGTTGTTAATTAATTTTTTACAAAATCATAAATTTGGACTAAAAGGCACTTAAATTTTTAAAGAAACGGTAGAATGTTTTTATTTTTAGCACGCGCGACAGCCGAGCCTTAAAAATAAAACCAACTACTGAATGGTTTTCTCTGGTTAACATTAACTTTTAACCCCCGAGAAGTAGAGGTGATTAGTCATCGGTGGATATTCAATTAGATAACTTTCACTGAAATTACCGACACTAAGGGGAATAATTCTTTTAATTTCAACGAAACAGACTTCGATTTCTTTTTTCTCGTTAATTATAAACAATCACATTTCATCCACAAGCGCGCGTCGGGATAAAATGAAACTTCATCAAACTTAAGCCAACCGCACACTTGTGCGATAGCATGCAATTTTCGTCGCATGCAATCAAAATTGCAGCATATCGCTTCTGTGTGCGGGGGCCTGCGATGCAATTTCTATCGCATGCAATATTGATCGCATGGATCAAACATGTTTGATTTCCTTAAAAGTGAGTGCACCTTGTCGGAGGTTATTGCATCTTCTCGCAAACGTGTGCGGCAAATGTGCGACAACAATCTCGATTTGCATGCAACGAAAATTGCATGCATGCTAGGTCTTCGTGCTTCATATATGCACGCAGGCGTGTTTTGGTCTGTTTTGAAGCCACGTGATGAGAGATTGCACCGGCCTCGAGGTGTTTGTCGCTTGAGGGGAAGCCATTTATGTTTGGGAAATATTGGTTTTCTTTACTGTTTTATAGCCCTCGCTACACACACTCATCCACTCACATCGTCGCTTTTAAAGTGACGACGGACCAGACCGTCGGCAAAGGTATTGTGAAACTGTAAACTTGTATTCGGGATTTTGTTTCGAAAGGGATCGACCCTGTGGAAAACAAGGCCAATATATATTTTAAACATATCAAAGTTGAACTCAAAGTAAATCACCACTTCCAACAACCAAGATATTCTGAAACCGTTTATGTTTGCAACTGAACAACAACTTGTCTGACGTGAACAGCGAAGCTTGATAGCTTTTTAAATTGCGCGGACGATCAAATTAGAGGTGAGACAGGTCCGTGCGCGTTTCGTTCATTCAGAATTCGGAAAAACGATATTTGAATTTCACAAGTTAATTTAGTTTTCAAATAATTGAAAATTGAACTTCGTTTCCAAAATGAGTTACTAAACAAATGAAAACCGTAACTTGCTTGTGAGTTTCTAGTCTTAGCAATTGAGATTGACAAACAGATTCGTTTAATACGTAATTAAAAGCTTAAAAAATTGAATTCACTATACAAAACGACTTTGTAAACTGTGGTCGTTTTTCAAAAACTGATGCGTGCGCGTTTTGTTCATTCAAAATTGTCGATAATAACAACTGGAATAATGTTTGAGTTTTCGATCTCAGAGCAATGAAGTTTGAAACGCACTTGCGAGTTCAAGTTTCAATCTTCTAATTCGCAAAATGCATTGCTTCGAAATTGTAAATTCATATATCAAAATTTAAATTCATGCACTTGATTATGGATTTGGAAAAGTAACGTTGATTTTTGATTAGTCAATGAATGATCGCTTGTCGTGAAATCAATATTTAAAAAATTTAATTTGAACGCATCTAATAGTTCACCTGGGGTACTGGGTGGGGAAATTGCATGGAGACCGCAACGATACTACACTAGGGACGGGAGGGCCAGTTGCCGAGCATTTTCCCGCCATTTTACTAGGTTACAGGCATGGATTTAGGGGAGGTGCCGGTCGGGCCGCCGCCCCCCTCCCCCCTTTTTTAGTGCAGCAACGAACTTTTGTAATTGGCTATATATTGAAAAAATAAAATTTTTTTTGTATTCACTTATTAAAAAGACAATGATAACTTAAATTTGCTTTTATAGATCTTAGAAATGAAAACATTGATCATGATGTTTTTTCAAATGCAAAAGAGAAAGTGGGTATACAAAGTAGAGATCATTAATTCCAAATATGAGTTTGGTGTGTTAGCATTGATAGAATGCTTTAAAAACTTTACCATACTAAATACCTCCCACGGCCAAGAGATTATATGGCGCAGAGTTGAGAAATGATTAAATTGAATGACAAAAACAAAGTGAATTGAGTTAAAAATTGAGTTCAGCAGCATTTGTGTGTCTCAATTTGTTTCAGCCTGGGATTTCATTTATAGTAAACACTTAATAGCTGATTAATAGCTGTGGGAAATAACAATTCCAAGTTTTCCTTGGCACCTTTGTAAAGGTTTGGCATCTTTTGTGAGACGCACTCAATGTAAATTCAACTTGTAAGCTGAAAATGCAAAGGAAATGTATTGCCTGGTGTGGCTAACTAATGCGGTCCGAGTTAAGGCTACATGTAGCCTCTTGTTACCCGAGGTTTTTTTAAAAGTTAATCCTGGTTTAAAGTTAATTCGAACACCCGACCACGAAGTCTAATTGGGTAATCAATGTTTATATTAAAAGATAACCAACCTACATATCAATCACACACTTCTCTCAGACGAAGGAATCGTTCAACCCTTTCACGGTGTACTGAATTACAGCTTTTAATATTCATTCAACTGTTTTAGTGGAAACACCGTTGCAGCGTTTCAAGTTTATCACGTTTACAAGTTACAGGATGAGGAACGAGTTCAAGTTTGAGATTGCTTGATTTTCCTTATAATTGGGCTGGTTGAATCCACTTATCTTTACTGTCTCGTAAGCTAAGTGGTAAAAGCAACTTGCCAAAGATGGTTCAATTCTGGCTAGCGGCAGGCATTATTTTTAGTATCAGTTTTCTTATTTTCTTTTGACCTCGGCTGTACGATCTTGAACTTCAAATAGCCAAAACAAGCTTACGCTCTCTAAGCGTGCACTGTTGGCACAACGTGTCTTCGATGTCCTCTACAGAGCACAACACTGTTCAAACAGTAAACGGTTACGACATGTTTCATCGTTGCCTGGAGAGCACAGGCTGTCTAAACGGTTAACATGTCTTCATCGTTCTCTATAGAGCACGGCACTGTCCAAACATTTACGCGAGTCATGCCTTCATCGTCGTTAAAACATATTCATCGTCCCTAAAAGAGCACAGTACTGTCTAAACGGTTAACATGTCTTCATCGTTCTCTATAGAGCACGGCACTGTCCCAAAATTTACGCGAGTAATGCCTTCATCGTCGTTAAAACATATTCATCGTCCCTAAAAGAGCATAGCACTGTCTAAACGGTTAACATGTCTTCATCGTTCTCTATAGAGCACGGCGCTGTCCCAAAATTTACGCGAGTAATGCCTTCATCGTCGTTAAAACATGTATTCATCGTCCCTAAAAGAGCACAGCATTGTCTAAACAGTTAACATGTCTTCATCGTTCTCTATAGAGCACGGCACTGTCCAAACATTTACGCGAGTCATGCATTCATCGTCGTTAAAACATGTATTCATCGTCCCTAAAAGAGCACAGTACTGTCTAAACAGTTAACATGTCTTCATCGTTCTCTATAGAGCACGGCACTGTCCCAAAATTTACGCGAGTAATGCCTTCATCGTCGTTAAAACATATTCATCGTCCCTAAAAGAGCATAGCACTGTCTAAACGGTTAACATGTCTTCATCGTTCTCTATAGAGCACCGCACTGTCCAAACATTTACGCGAGTCATGCATTCATCGTCGTTAAAACATGTATTCACCGTCCCTAAAAGAGCACAGCACTGTCTAAACAGTTAACATGTCTTCATCGTTCTCTACTGAGCTTGGCACTGTCCAAACAGTCACGCGAGTCATACCTTCATCGTCCCTAAAAGAGCACAGCACTGTCTAAACAGTTAACATGTCTTCATCGTGCTCTATAGAGCACGGCACTGTCCAAACATTTACGCGAGTCATGCCTTCATCGTCGTTAAAACATGTATTCATCGTCTCTAAAAGAGCACAGCACTGTCTAAACAGTTAACATGTCTTCATCGTCTCTTATAGAGCACGGCACTGTCCAAACATTTACGCGAGTCATGCATTCATCGTCGTTAAAACATGTATTCACCGTCCCTAAAAGAGCACAGCACTGTCTAAACAGTTAACATGTCTTCATCGTGCTCTATAGAGCACGGCACTGTCCAAACATTTACGCGAGTCATGCCTTCATCGTCGTTAAAACATGTATTCATCGTCCCTAAAAGAGCACAGCACTGTCTAAACAGTTAACATGTCTTCATCGTTCTCTACAGAGCACGGCACTGTCCAAACAGTCACGCGAGTCATACCTTCATCGTCGTTAAAACATGTATTCAGCACAGCACTGTCTAAACAAAGAAACATGTCCTCATCGTCATCAATAGCGTACAGCATTGTCTAAACAACTGCGCACACGTCTTCGTCGTCCTCTGTAGGGCATAGTACAGTCTAATGACAGTTACAACATGTCTTCATTGTCTTTTATAAAGCACAGCACTGTTCGAACGGTTGTGGACATTTTCACTGATAGGTAAGTCTCTGTTGCTGCAACCTAGAAAACAGCGTTCTTTCAAGAGATTTAGGAAGGACTTTAAGCTGCGTCTCCAACTGACGGTAACCCCTTACAACGGCATCCATGGATAACCTGCACGGGGAACGAGACAGAGAGTTTTGAAAAGACTATACTAAAACCATTTGGTCATGGATACTCTTCATAGCTCCAAGACTTTTCCAAAACTTCTATTCAACTGTAAATTGTACTTTCAAAACAGTGCATTTAGTGCAAACAAAATTAAAAACATACGACGGCGGTTTATGACGTCACGTAGTTTGAAAGGACTTCCAGCTGCTCTTTGCTAGCGTTTACAGCAACTCAATTAGTGAGATTTTTGGTCAAAAACTTGGCCATCAGCCATGCAAACTTTGTCATAATCATATGATTTTAACCAGGGATATGAGATTGATCTCGTCGCTTTCAAATCAGGTAACATCACAAATTTCTAATGAGCTTAACAAGTTTTCGCAGTTTTGGCGCCAAAGTACACTATTTGTTTTTGCAAATTCTCCGCGAAATTATATACGGTTCAAACTTCAATTTTATATATTTTAAGCAGTTTGAAGATTACGCTTCACTAGCACTTTAACATTTTAACCCCAGTTGTATCTCGAACAAAATCTATATTGAGGATCCAAGAACTCTGCAACTGTCGAACATTTTAATGAACACCTTAAAAGCAATTTGAATATACTATCAAGTGTATCGGTTAGTGCCCAGATTATGTCGCATCTCTGTTGGTCTGACAGATCTAGAATTGGTCATGAATGCTATTGCATGTTTATTTAAGTTAGAAAGCATTGTACCAATACACGATTGACTATGCAGCTTAAGAAAAATTGTAACGTTGTACAAGTAAGACTTTTCATACCTCACCAGGGGTAGAGCTGTATATCTAAATATGATGATGGTATCACAATGTCCCTTTGAAGAACAGAGAGCTTATTTTAGTATTAAACTGTATAATGCGCTTCAAAAGATAAACGCATTTCAATGATAAATGTTCCATCCAGTACACACGAGCCTTTATACTATTATCAGCAAACGGTGCATTAGCATAACAAATTCATAAGTAAATAAATAAGTAAAAGAAAATACGGTGTTTTGTTTGTTTTTAGTTAGTAAGAGAAGAATTGGATTTTTTTAGTGTTTTGTCTTGAAAAGTGAGAACTGCACACTCCGCTGCTCCACCATTTTTCGTGCTGTTTTGGCTTTTTCGCGGAAATCCTTGCGAATTGTGGGTAATGAATGGATCATAACTTTCTATAATCCGTGCATTGAGTTCGGTACATGTGAGACGCAACGTTTGAATCAAAATCCACCACAAATCGAATCTCCAACTGTCTCTGTCGCAGATGTATATGTACATCGAAAGTCATTTCTTATTTGAAAAGGTCAAATTTGATTGAGTCAAAAATTCACATGCATTTAACTTTCGTATATAGCTAAATCCGCCAAATGTGAAAAAGTTTTAACCCGGCCGTAGATTAATATACTGTAAAGAGTTTGAAAACATAGGAAGTACTTACAGGTGTCGAGAAAAAGACTGAATTTTTACATCCACCGAAGACAACGACCTCGCCTTTAGTCTCGGTTGAACATGCCGTGTGCCACATTCGTGTCATGGGAAAACTGAAAAAGACCTCGATGTTAAATAAAAGAACGTGGTTGCAGGTGTCGTTAAAAGGGAAAGGGAAATTCAAGAATCTTCACCAACCAGTCTTAACGGGATGCAAACTATGAACTACAAAATGCTTTGAACTGACCGAAAATATCCCAATATCAATATTGATATAATTTCATTTGAGGATAACATCACTTCATTTACCAGGAGTGAGAGGATCTCAATTCTTAGCTTCTTTCATGCCAAAAAAGCACCTGGGAAGAGTGGTACCTAAGAAGACTTGTTTCTGGGAAGACTGGTTTCTGGGAAGACTGGTACCTGGGAAGACTGGTATCTGGGAAGGCTGGTACCAGGGAAGACTGGTAGCAGGGAAGACTGGTACCTGGGAAGACTGGTACCTGGGAAGACTGGTAGCAGGGAAGACTGGTACCTGGGAAGTCTGGTACCTGGGAAGTCTGGTACCTGGGAAGACTGGTATCTGGGAAGGCTGGTACCAGGGAAGACTGGTACCTGGGAAGACTGGTACCAGGGAAGACTGGTAGCAGGAAGACTGGTACCTGGGAAGACTGGTAGCAGGGAAGACTGGTACCTGGGAAGACTGGGGTAGCAGGGAAGACTGGTACCTGGGAAGACTGGGGTAGCAGGGAAGACTGGTACCTGGGAAGTCTGATACCTGGGAAGACTGGTACCTGGGAAGACTGGTACCAGGGAAGACTGGTAGCAGGGAAGACTAGTACCTTGGAAGACTGGTACCTCGGAAGACTGGTATCTGGGAAAAATGACCCAGTACATGGGAGGACTTGGCTGTTAACCAGCCTGAGAGGCGAGAACCATATACAGATTAAGTTAAAATTCAGGCAGCAATCTCTTCTGTAAGAAAAGGTTTACGGATCTTACAAAAACTGTTTAGATTTTCCAGGAAAAACTTGTCAATTCCAAATTAACAGCTCAAGCCGGTCTCTGCAGGGTTGGAAACAGCGGCGAGGACCTACGGTTTAACGTCCTTATCCGAGAGGACACGTTTGCAGCTGTCAGAACTGAGGCAGCATCTTCTTGTCAGTTACAATTTTATTTTTGACTTTCCCATAATCGTAATTAAAGCGGATCTGAGTATCGCTATGTTGTGCAAAACATCCCGGCCAGTAGAGCAGAGGATGATGATAGCTTAAGACCCAGAGTGAGGGTCCGGTATCGGGAAGAATCGAATCCGAACTTCCCAGAGGACAGAACGGCGCCTTACCAATTGGGCCAACCCGGCAGGCGGCTTGTTTATTTGTAAGCAGGTGCACTCATTTAGTATTTAGTTTGCTCATCGTTTCTACCATTTATCTCAGTATCCAAGAAAACGCCAATGATTAACGCAAAAGGCTTCCCGTAATCCCGACCCAGGAACAGTAGAGGTTAATGTAACATACTTAGGCGACTGAGGGTGCGCGAGTCTAGTCCATATTCTACTCTCTGTATCAAGCATCCATGCATCACCTGACAATAAACCAATGGCAAAAAGAAATGTTAGTACCAATAATCCTAGTTTTTTTCCAGGGTTCTTGCTAAGGTTTTCTTCCAAGAGGTCGCATGCTTCCGAAAGAAAAAGGACGAGATATAGTTACAACTACCACTACGATCCTTGAAAGTTATAAGAACTGCGTGCTCTTCCACAATAACCTCATATAAAACAAGACACCAGGAATCTGATTAGAAATATCCAACTTATTATGGATCCTGATAAAAGACCTCGGCCCAGGTTTTCAAAGACCGAGCACTAACCCAGGGACAATTTTTTTTCCCAACCATTTAGAGAGCTAAAATTTTTGAATTGCGAAAAAGTTTTTTACGCTAGTGAGTAGACAAGAGCTTGCTTGTTACAAAGCCCAATCAGCTTTCTAATCCAGCTAGGGTTAAGTGTTAGCCCCCGCTCTCGTTTCTTACGACAAAGACTCCCCTTTCACAAGCTAGCAAAATACCTATTGCTTCTCTATTGTTATTGAATCCCCCGTAGAGCAGCAAATGGCGATTGCTGACCGCTGACAGACTGTGCCATGTTCGTCCTTCGGGCGCCAAACCAAACGTAGATATGCTAATATAGGATAACAGAAGTTAACACAAAAACTCAATTATACACCAGAACGTTTAAATTTTTTGGGGGATAATTAAATTTTTCGTCAGTGTCAATGTTTTTAATTTTAGGGAAATTTCAGCCTGAAAAAATTATTTTTTTATTTTGTTTTTATTTGTGGCATTTGCCATTAACGTTTCGCTATGTAAAAACTGCCATGGGCGGTGCGCGCGTTCGATTAAATAGTCTTTGGAGGGAAATCCACTCCCATATATGGGTATACCAGTGTTCGGAGAACAAGTTCGTGGCATAGGGGTTCCTTCTCCGGGTAGAGGTACACAAAACACGTGATTCAAAATGGAATGCACAAAATTCACTTTATTAGAAATGGGTAAAGTGGAAGTTTCGAAGTGTCGTTTATTTCAGTGTGGAAGGGTTCAAGTTTGACAGTGTGAAAATCTGGAAATTTGCCAGTGTTGAAATGTGGAAGTATAGTAATAGTTTTTCTGACTAATGAGTCTGCGAGTATGGCAGAAATAGTTATTTTGCCGGCACGGACCAGAAGACTGGTGAAGAGTTAGAGGAATTATGGGTAGGATGTATAAGTATATATATGCAGGTGCTTTGTAAAGATTATTCATTCTAGGTTCAGCATCGCTGTCAATGAACTCTACTTCATCCATCATTGCAACCTCAGCCCCCACAGTTGGCGGCGCCGCACCAGGTGGGGGTATACGTTCCCGTTTTCCACAATGTGGTTTGGGTTTTCGTATCCGGCGGTGTCGTTATACAATAGCTAAGTATACTAATAAAGGAATGTAAATACTAACCATGGTAGATTGTAAATAATAGATTATCAAATGTGTGAAAGCTGTAATGAAGAGTACCGTGTACAAAATATGAAGTTGCGAAAGGCAAAATAAAACGGTACTGTGGTTCTTGCTGACCTACAGTCCCCTGTATCAGTACCGTTGTACTGTGTCTGATTGGGTAGTGGAGGCAAAATGTGTAGTCTCCGGGGGCTAAAACTTAAGAGCAAAGGCAGCACCTTCTCCTCAGTTATTTTAAGACCGTGAGTGAAGGTCCGGCTGAAGGTCCCTGAGTGAAGGTCGACGTTTTTTAAACATATATCAAAAAATAGTTTTGGAGTGACCGGCGCTTTGCCAACTGGGCCAACCAGTTGAACATGAACAGTAACTATACCATACGACTAATGGACTGCCGCGGGTGGTTTCACACAGCTCATTCACTCATAAGCTCTAATTGGCAATGACTTCTTTTTAGCTTCAGCTCTAATTACATGTTCGACAGCGATGGTTTCTGACCAACCTGCTCCACTCAAACTTATCCAAATCGAGACTGTACAAGTCTCCTCTACGGGTTTCCTAGTAAACAAAACGAAACATCCCATTAGCCTTAGTTTCTTCTGAGTCACGACTGTTGTATATTCATTTAAAATTACCACGCTTTCGTTACCAGGTCGATCCTACAATCACAAGGATTAAAATTTTGTTTAAATATTTCAATGCGAATTGGAGCTTGTTTGTTAGCTGACGAGGCAAACAAAGGACAAAACAGGTGTCAGTGGTTGCCAACACTCAGGTCTCAGGTTTAAACTATTTTTTTGATTCAGTACAGGCTTTAGTTCCTTCTGTCCCGTGAGGTCTTGAAGTCCCTATAAAGCTTATTTTTTTAAGTTCAAGATGAAAAGTAGAACCCTTTAATAGTAGTAATTTTTGAAAATAATACCTTTTCTCGTGTTCCTGTTACATATTTTTGACTTGAGGTGTGCAATGATGACGTAACAGGAGGCATGAAGCAGAGACGATCTTTTTATCTCAAAAATTTCAATTCTGGCTACATTGTTATAACTTTAATCAATGAATTATTCCTTTGAAATTGCTTGAAATAAAAATTTTATGACATATTTTGAAAGAAATGAAATTACCAGTCCCCGGCCTGCTCGATCGAAATTTACATTCTAATCTTTTTTTGATTAAAAATCATACTTAGACGTGGAATTTTTTTTGGTTATTCGAGTTTTGAGCTCACAGATGACAACAGTTTTAATCAAAAAAGTAAAAAAAATAAGCTTGATAGGGACTTTTAAGCCGTTTTTTTAACTGGCTGTCTTGAGTTCATATAGTTGGCGCATATGTTCACCACTAAGCACTGAAGTGCTTTTGATTTTCTCTACATCAACCGTTTGTATATCTTATCAGTAGGAATTCGGTTTCTACTGTAAATTACGATCTTCCATTCAATATTTTCCATTTCTACGCCGCTGGCGAGGGGCCGTAACTGGGCCGTTTAAAAGATACTCATCCATGCTTTAGATTTGTAACTATATTATCTGTGATTTACATGCAACGTTACTTGATGAGGCTTACCTCGGAAAACACTCTGATAACTGAAGAATTCACCTACCATGAATCGACCGCCAAATATGTACCCTTTGTTTCCTAGTTTGGTTGCTGCCTGGGCGGCCCGTGGACAGGGTGCAAAACCCTGTAAATGAATATAACATTCTACTCATCTATTCGATTAAAACCTTCACGCTAATGATAATTTAGAAGCAACACTTTGAGTTCTGACCCATTCTCGTCCCCAGAACCCATCGCTTCTCTTAGCCGTCGGGGCCATCGCACGAGAAGTTGAAGGGCTCTGGAGACATACGGTTACCAAGTCCGAGATTCTCGGACTTCTGGTTTTTATATGTGAATGCCGCCAGTGACGACATTTCAAGGTGGCCGCTGAGGCCTGTTTCGAAGAATCATTGCCCCGGGCCTCAAGAGTCTGAATTTGGAAAACATTTCCTTAGAGCAGATTTAAGAGGCGATAAAGAACGATATATTTTTAAGAAAAGACACTTTAATCACCGACAGGATTTGGCAAGTCTTTGATTCTTCAGTTAACGTTGTATTTGAATCGCGCGTAGAACTCTAAAAAATTTTGTTGTTGTTGTTTGGCCTCTGAAATGCCCGATATTAAACATTTAAGCTTAAAGATTTGCATGTCCGGTTCGAAATAAAGAGTCAATAAAAGATTTTTTTTTTAAAAATGGACGAATATAAAAGTAAAACTATCATATGCTGGGCAAACAGAGGATAAACCTTTGGCGTCTGTTGAGATTTTGTACAATATGTTCACAATTGAAAGAAATTGTTCGTGATATATTTGAGAGATGACATTAATTTAATAAAGTAAAAAAAAGCTACATTTATTCCAAAAAGTTTTAGCTCAAAAGCTGATTTAACACAATAGTACATCACCAATTGATCACACGCCGCTTCATTGTCAGCTAGTGAGACATTGTTGTCCCGATCGAGTTCGATTTTCTCGCTCGGCACTGGTTGTTTTTCTTTTTGCCTGCTAAATAAATCTTATCAAACAAAAAAAAGTTATCTTTTCTATTGCAATTTTAGTTAAAACTGGATCTCAGAGACGTTTCGCTTTTTATGTAGTGAAGCGAAGGCGCGTGATGATCGCACGACAGAAACCCGTCCCAAAACCCATTTAAATGACAACAAACATGAATGGCATGAATGCCTTCGTGTAACCAAAAGGGCTCTGTCACTCATCCACCAATCATCAAATTTTCGTGGCCAGGGCCCCGAAAGGATTAAGCCGTGGCTACATGGTGCAACATTGCCTGCAACGTTGCCTGCAGCGGGAGAATTTCACCGTGTAGCCAACTTTGAAATCATTGCACGCAACGTTGTGCGAAGTAGAAACCGATCCTACTCCTGCAACATTGCATGCAACGGTTTTACCGCGTGGCTACACGAAGGGTTTCAGTTGCGCGCAACGCTGCATGCAATGTTGTAGCATGTAGCCACGGCTTTAACAAGCTGTGAAACGCCCGAGACTATAATTTCGTACATCGTCGAAATATGAGCTGTTTTAGAACGTAGTTGTTTGATAAAAAAGTACCTCTTCCGACAGGGACTGTTCTTTTTCATTTAGTCAGTAACTTAACTTCGAATTATCGGGTTAAGAATCGAACCATGGGAAAAGAAGTTAACTTCGAATTAGCGGGGAATTCGAATAATCCGAGCTCGAACTATTGGGGTACAATAATTGTACATTAGATATGGCAAGACAGCTGCTTTACATATTCTCAGCTTTGCTTGAAAAGGTAACAGGTGACACGATGATCTTCTATGGGACTCATGCATCGAAATCTCTATTGGACTGAAACTCTTGATTTGAGCTTGTTCCACAAGTTCCTTGAAGTCCCGTATACGGGAAGTTAAAGGAGAACTGAAGTAAAAAATAAACAAATGTGGCTAGCTATATTAAGTGTGATTAAGAATTTTTCTTTTCTTTTTTTTTTATTTCGGTTGGCATGAAACGCCGGGTAATATTAATGTTGGGGTTTTTTGTACTTCAGTTTTCCTTTATGGGATAACCTTCAACTTCAATATATCAAGGATTAGTTCGACGGAATCACTTTTCGTGCTATGTTACAATTTATAGCCCATACCGCACCTTGGTCTTTGGCTGTCTCCACTGCAGCCTGATCGTGTCCAGCAGGTAGAGATGATTGTTCCAGCCTCTGTTTTCCTAATAACGATGAAGAAATGATGATGAAAAAATCACTGATATACTCAAGTATCAATTAAAGTGCCTATTACATGAAGTTTACTGTTACCTCAGTAGATAGATACCGCCGCCTGGTTAGCCTAGTTGGTAAGGCGCCAGTCTTTTTGGTGGGAGGCCCGGGTTCGACTCCCGGTGCCGGACCTTCACTCAGGGTCTTAAAACAACTGAGGAGAAGGTACTGCCTTTGCTCTAACATCTGCAAATGGTTAGACCTTCGCGTCTTCTCGGATAAGGACGTTAAACCGTAGGCCCAGTCTCTCGATCTCCTATCGGGGGACTTAAAAGAACCCACATCACTTGTCGAAAAAGAGTAGGGTGATCCCGGTGTTGTGGTCTGTCTTCTACTAACTAAGGGCAACTCTTACTGAACATTACTGTGAGCCGTATATAGCGGACAATCTAAGACCCTCAACACCAGAGTCATTTGTAAATCATCGTTAAGCACCTTTGATCATATCCACGTGGAAAAGAGCGCTATGTAAATGTTAAACATTATTATAGACCTTGCTAAACTAGGAATAGGGGCAAAAAATTGTCGAAATGTTTTACGGTTCTGGAGAGAATCAATCCTTAACCTTCTAAAAACGGTTTCAAATGTAAATCACTGCTTGAAAACCTACAAAGTAACCACTGGTTTTCTTCGTCTTTACAAGTAGATTCTGAAATATCCACTGCTTCAACAAATTCTGAAGTTTGTAGTTTTGTTGAAATTTTTTGACTTTGAGTTTTAAAATTTCGATCGCAGATCAAGGGTTAAGAGCGTCTGTCTCTAAAACTCGAGAAACTGCGGCATGGCTTCAAATATCGAAGTTCTTGAAACTTTACTATATGACACTTTTTGGGGAACTATTTTCGAAGAATGTTACTTTCAGAAAAATAGTAGTTTTCGAGAAATCCATTTAAATCGAAAACACACGTTCTTGAGTTTACAAAATTCACTTTAAAGCGCCAGTATAACACTAACAATGTATATTTTTCCAAAACCAAAAGTGTTTGGGAAGTAAGGGCGATCAAAAGAAGGACTTTTGAAATCGGTCGTATATTCTCGATTTTTTACGTGCATTTGAAGTTTGAGTTTTTTTGGTTCATGATCGCGTTCTAGGAAGCGGAGACTGTGCTATAACGTCTTCTCCGGACATCTTTGGATAAAAACATGGCAAGATGGACATGAATGAGTCAAAGATCTTCCATTCAGAGTTTGACTCCAATTTTTCATACAGTTCCCAGTTCTTTTGCCTTGTGTCTAGGGAAAAAAGCAACACATTGCTCGATACTAAGAATCGGGGATTACGTCACAACCAACCCCCGAAAACACGGGGCCTCGTGAACCAAGTTGTCCAAAAATTTTGTTTTTTTCGGCTATCTAAAGCTTGAGCTACTGTAGGAAAACAAGGCGTAGTCCATAGCTAACAGCAGTCACGTGTTGAGAGTAGATATATGACATTAGTCAGACAATACAAAATCTTTTTAACATTATTAGGTTGGTTTGTTAAAACATGTTCGTGTGCAGAAGAATTAGATGTTGATTTTTTTGCAAAAAGCCTGGTTTAAATGCTTTTATAGAGCGCACTTTCGCCATAAAGCACACATGTGCTCATGCATCCCACTTTCTTTAGACGTATCTTTTTGGATATAGACTCAATGGCGACACAAAAACAAAGAATCGCCGTTGGATTATTTATAAAAAGCTCGTACGGTTTTACCTGCTCAAAACAGGTTCTTTACATCATGTATTAAGTTAGTTGATCCAAAGAAATTCTCAGCAATTGAAGGTACTTTCAAAAAAAATAGTATACCAATGGTCATAAAGATTTTCTGGTACTTATTTGTTCTAGTTTAAAGTTTATCTCCATCATGATCAGTTAAAGAGGAACTGAACTCAAAAACCAATATTTTTAAAATGAAATGCTTCAAGGTGTTGAGAACATATCTAAACTTTTTTTGTGTGTCGCACTGATTTTCCGAAAAATTCTAGTTTGTATGTGCGTGTTTCGGGTCGTTGGGGGTAAACGAGCATGGGCGCTTATCGACTTGTCAGAGGTTAACGAAGGTAACGTGTGACGTAGGTTATGGGGAGCGAGCGAGCGCGTGAACTGTTTCGTTGCCATGAGCTCGCACGTGTTTTAAACTCGAATTTCTCGGAAAGTCAGCGCGATACGAGGAATTTTTTAAAATATCGTTTTCATACTCAGTTAAAGATTTTGTTTGACAAAAGTTGATTTTAGGTTTCAGTTCCCCTTTAAACTTAGGGGTTGGCTGCCTGAGGGAAGACTATCTGTATGTAAAGATGAGTCTGCAGGCAACTTATTGTGACAAATAAGTTTCTTGTCTTTTTTTAGTTACCGAATAAAACGCCTCAACAGTGTTTAGTACGAATTCCCCGATCACATCTTCAACTCCAGGTTGTGAACAATCTGGGGTTCCATAACCTCCAAAGAACACAATACTGAAAAAAAAATAAATTAAAAAAAACACTTACATAAAATCTGGTGCATTTTTATAAGCTAAAGCAATAGACTTTATCCACAAAGTTCAATTTTATTTCTGCGTTTTTAAACGTTGTTGGCAACAGATCAACTTTTCTTTCATAGTTTTCCGAAAGACAAAAGGTTAAAGAGATCATACCTTAGGTAAAAAAGGAACGGTTGAGATATAATGCTTTTCAATGTCCATAGCCTCTAAAATGTTTTTCGATTTCATTTCCAGAAAGACGAAGCAAGAACGCGATATTCTATTCACAACCACCTAATTCTTTCTGCATTCACTAATGTTCACCGCTGTGCTATCTTTGATTACCCGGCAAATTCAGATCACGTAAAGTGACCAGTGAGGTAGATCTATTGTCAAGAATAAGGTACATGCTTTCTCCTATACTTTAAAATAATCAGCATGATTAGTTGCGAAGAGGGAGGGGGGGGGGGGGGGGTGCACCTCCCCACCCCTCTCTTTTACTTTGAAGCCCCTTCTTAAGCGGAAACTTGGTTTGAGATGGCTAAAAAACAAAGCTGTTTCAAAATTTGTTAAAAAAAGTTGCTATTGAGAAATGGTTGTGTGTGTTGGGAAGTAAGATAAGTATTAGGTAACAGTTAAACTAAAATTGTCGGCGGTGCAGTGCCCCAGCGGTTGGCGTGGTCGACTTGTAACCCTATTTAGGGTCGTGAGTTCGAGTCCCGGTTGTGTCATTGAGCAAGACACTTTACCAGACTAGTTCAGGTCAGTTCAGCTGTATAAGCAACGTTCGTACACCTTCAGAACGTAAAAAAATATAGGGTTTTCCAAGGGCTATGTTTTATTTTATCCAGGGCTTTTCTAGGACTTTTTAAACCCAGAATGAAAATATTAACGTTCAAAAACAACGTTTTAGTAATTAATGTAATGAAAATTTGTGTTAATTGGACTTAACATAACAACGAAATGCAAAAATTAAGTTTTAAGTCTTAGTTGTTACTTGAAACGAAGAACAATGCATCATTTGGGAAATCCATTTTCTTCAAGAACATTATATGAAATTTTCCAGGGCTTAATGAAAAACTTCCAGGGCTTTTCCGGGGGTTAATTCCAGGGATTTCCAGAGCTTCAAAAAATTTTTTCCAGGATTTCCAGGGCCTGTACAAACCCTGTATAAATAAGAACCAGTTTTGCTGCGTGGGGCTAACATGCCATGGATTAGACTCGCATCCACTTTGCACTAAGGAAACCGGAGACCGGAGTTAAGTGCCGGCCTAACAAAAAACTTAGGCTCGAGAAATGATTTTTAACTAAAATTAACTTTATGTACTTTTCTTGGTGTTGCCAGCATGTCAGTTTGTCTCTTGGTGACGGTGGCCTTCCTTGTATTTTCCCTGTTAAATCTTTCCATTGAAAGTCTCTAAGGTTTAAACTATGGACCTGAAAAAATAAGTGTCAAGGAAAAGTACTAGGGTTAAAAATGCTGCAACTACCGTTTTTGTATTGGTAATCGCTTTGGGCCAAGTAAAAATAATCAAGGATTAATTTCATGAGTGTTTTCATCTTTTTTCAAAATTGCCCGAGTCGCTTTGAAACTCTGGCAATTTAGATTGAAAACACAAGTGATATTAATCCTAAATTTTACAAGGAACCAGGCGATTACATGTTTATGACATCAAGGGCAAATTTAAATTCTTCATTCTTCACGGGAAAGTGTTCCACAACCTAACTTGTTTTATATATCCCAAATTTCTTCAAAAATTGCAGGAGATATAATAAAAACATTGCCATCTTTGAAAACATTCCGAAATCTTGAAATCATTTAAAGGCATTTTTATGATTTTTTAAAAAAAATTCGAAGGTATTCGGAAAGGAAGTTTCGAAAATTTTCGGAATATGTTTTAAGGCATTTTTGAGACGTTTTGAAAAGAATTGGAAAACCTTCAAAAATTTTTGGAAGTATACCAGCGACTTATCAGCCCTAAGTAAATTTGCTCTGAATTAAATACCCCAGCTTTTATCCAATCAGCTCAATGTCATTTTGCCCTCTAGCTATGTTATAAGACCGAGTAAGCGCTCATTGTCCTGCTGCAATATGTTTTAGGAAAGTTTGTGGGTGGGCATTCATGCACTCGGTCAAACTAATACATTTACAATACAATACAATACAGTTCAAAACCCACCACAATACTGTTATATGAAATACTTCATTTAACACGATTTACACTTAGCTATTGAGAACTAGTTTTAGGTGAACAACAATATGCTAAAAGAATATGCTCTATATAAAACTATTTACAACAATACTAAATTAAATTAAAATGTGTAAAAAGACATTTTAAAAAAGCTAAAAAGAGTCAAAGTTTAATAAAAGCTTGTAAGGTCTAGTTCATTTAGTTTGTTTAATACTTTGGTAACTTTCACGGTTCTTAAATTGTTTGGCAGAGCGAAAGTAAATCTGAAAAAAAATGAATAACCACAGTACAACAATTTCGTCGGTATGCGTTGGATCTCTGAACTGATCAAATTGGGCTCACGAAGTAAAATGTAAATAAAAAAGAATAGCCAATACAATGCTGAGTTTAAGTTTTCTCATACAATATTTCGGCTAGCCATATTAGCCTTCTTCAGGTATGGTTTGAATTACAGCGGTTTTCACTTATATACACAAAAGCAGAAATGTAAAAACAAATAGATCGAGAGCAATTACAACGGAAATGAAATATGAGAAGTTAAAATAAACTAACTTCAAAAATGACGGTTTGAAAAACATGACTTATTTAAATTTTGAAAAACCTCATAAAAAGGCGAGTGTAAATATTAGCAGGTTTCGTCACATTTATTAAGGTCGTTTGGTTCTAAAGTGTAAGCTTTGGTTATTTAGCAAATCTGAAATGCTTACAGCTACATTTTCATCTGTCTGGAGGAGGCCATTGAAAAGAGTGGCAGCAGAGTGATGAAAAGTTCTTGCAGTAAGAGGATTCAGTATCTAAACTTGGAGTTAATTTAGATCAGAGATTACTCAGACAGGTATATATTGAGAAACAATAAAAAAAATAATTTAAAGTGCATATGAAGTGAAAAATTTTATTACTTTAGTGGATAGACTTTGGTTAATGAGGAACAGTGGTGAAAAAATTGTATCAAAATCTTTTATAATTCTCAAGATGTTAACATTTAAAGTCTTCAACTGATGATCAATATTGTGAGTGGTTCCGACAAATTTGCACTATTTAAAAACCTGCTGCCAATTCTAATCTTTGGGTGTATTTAAGCCAAATTTGGGCTGCTGGTGTATCTCGAGGTAGGCAGATAATTAGTCCAAGTTTGACTCAAATTCATCCAAAGGTTACGAATCGGGAGCAGATTTTTAAAAAATGCAAACTTGTTAGAACCACTCATGACGTCATCAGTTGAAAACTTTAAACGTTAATATTCCAAGAACCACAAAAGATTTTGACAAAATTTTTTCACCGCTTTTCCTTATTTACCAAGGTATATCCTCTTAAGTAATAACATTTTTAACTTCATATGCACTTTGAAAAAGTTCGGGTACTGTAACAGTTATACACATGCCTCATTTGTTGGCCCAAAGTTGCTGTGACCGGCAAACAAGAAGAGCTCATGATCAAGACAGGCAGCACAGCCACCTGACTTTGGGTTTGGTATATCCCCCTTTGTTTTGTGGCAGCACCTGCAAGATTTCAAGCACAAAATCAAACCATCCTGTCTAGGTGAACTCTTCTCTTTTAGAAAGGTCCGGGGGAAGGGAGGGGGATACTTTGGGAACAAAAGGGTAGGGAACTCCATCAGAAAAGTCCTTCAAATACCCTAAAAAATACCAATGGGAAACAAGTTTTCCACTCATAAAAAATCTTGCGGTTTAAAAATAACCATAAAAATACCAATTGAAAGCTGAAAATTTTCCGTGGAAGGACATTTGCCAAATGACTTTTGTCTTAAGTTTTCTTCTTATCAGTACACGTTTTTCAACCCTAAAAAAGAACAAGCTTTTGGTTTAACACCGGATTTCTTTGAGCAACTCCTAAAATTGACCGGACTGACCATAATTTATGATTCGAACACAGCCTGCGAGATGATGTAATTCATGATTCCTTCACATTTTTAGCTGTGATGCATGATTCAAGATCGATCAAGATTCCACTTCCCTCCCCAAGACTGATACCATAATTTGTCTGGGGACTGGTTATGAAAGCCGGCAAACTTCAAAAGGGAAATACAAAGAGTGTGCAAGGGTGCATGAGGGTTCTCATTCATTGTTTCAGGTGTTTGGTTTGAACAAAACACGAATTTTTGACAAAGTCTTTAAACTTAATTCTACATTGATTAGGCCAACCCTTGTGGTTGATCATAAGGATAACAGACTCAATGTGACACAGGTTGATGAATTTGCATCGCATCAAAAAAAATATTCTGTCAGAGGAAACTTTTAAAGAAAGAGCAAAAATTAAGAAGCTGCAATACAACTTAAGGCATATTTTTGCACCATGGTTTTGCATGTACAGGGAACAATGTTCCTTTATCTATGTCATATTAATGTCATGTTCTAAATCTACCTCCCCTTGACTCAGCATTATTTTGGTGTACCAAAATAGTGGTGATATCATTGTTTTTAAAGACTGACATGGCAAAACATTCAGGTTTGTTAAAATTAAAATATGTTTCAGAAATGTTCATTTTAAGGTATGTAATTCAAGATAAGAAAACAAGAAAAAAAAGAGAAGTTATGGGTACATTAACCCACCAAGCAGAGTTAGCAATGCTATAGATCCATACATCCTCACTGGAATGATATCGCTCTTCATATTCATCTACTTCCTAGAGGAACATTACCAAAGGTTAAACAGACCAGATGCTTCATATACTGGTGTACATATAAAAAAACAGTGCATACCTCCTAAGGAACTTAACTCTAGAAAGAAAACAGGTATATGAAGAAAGAGAAAAACTCTGACCCTGGCAGGATTATAATTTCTGGTTATTATCATACTGCAACCAAACTTTTACTGGTTGAAATCTCTTTTTTTATTGGGAAAAAAATCTTCTAAATAGAGTGTACAGATTTCAAATGAAACATGTTTGTTTCATACTGAGTAGAGAATTGAAACTGACCCAGGCTGATAATTTATTTCAAAATCAATTAGATCTCTCAGTCTCTATATGTATATGATTATACACAGAAAACTTTTCAAAAGAGAAATGGATTTGGCTAAAACTTTTACTTAAAGTTAATGGACTCTGCCTTGTGGCTCCCCGATCAGAAGGTTTTAATTTGCGTGGTCTGATTTGACTAGATTTATTTTGTTGTTGTTGTTATTAACAATGCAAATATTGTTGCCTCATCTTTTTAACATGCTGGTGTTAAATGATGTCAAAAATCCACCTCCTGATGCTTTGGGATACTAAGACTCAATCATTTCACAATGCAACTTGACCAAGTAAAAGAAAAACCACCATCCGGACCACGACGTTTATCAATTTTTCGTTTACTAAGTTAGTTTTGAACTAAAAATTAGGCAGGCTTTACAAGTATATACACTTGGGAATGCTCGTTCATTTGTGAGCCTGAGAGTGCCATGACTCATTCCCAGGCGACATCAGCTAAGTATTCCCAAGCATCAGATCAGATTGAAGTACCCATCCCGGGTAGCCACTTATCGCTAATCAAGTAAATTGTTTGTTTTAATTAGTATATAATTCTTTTCTCCTAGACATAAACACACATAAAATAAGACAAAACAACTTTTTTGTTTGTACTTGCAATTGTAAAGTACACTTGACTCGATCCCCTTAAAATCTGTTATTTCTATAACGTAATCAGTTTTAACGTTATACTAATATCTAACAAAATAATTTTATTTTTAAAAGTATTAGAGTGTTGACTGCGTTCATGAAGAATCTGTTAAGCAACTCACATGATATCCTCCCCAAACAATTATGAATCCATTGTAATGCACAGCGATATGGCCACTTCTTCCTCCGGGTTTTTCTTCTCCATAAATCACGGGAAATACGAATGACATTTTTTTTTCTATTTGATCTCAAAACCAAAACAAACCTCCTGACGCCGCATGGAACTCTGGGGAACGCTTCGTTTGTACCGCTGTTGTGTCACGTGCGGGCGCATGGAGTAGGTATCACGTGGTAGGAATCCAACGTTCCTATTGGTCAGTTCAAAACATGTACGGAGTTTGAACTATCATCTTTGTGCTGAATCTTGTTGATGAACTGCCGTTGGTTTTCAGAAAAACTTGCTTAAAAGATATTGCAACAATCTAGTTCAAGATCAGCAAGGAAAAAATAGTTAAATACCACGAAGTAAAAAAGTAAGTTCGTAAAAATGGTACGAGCAAAGGCACCTCAAGAGAAAAACATCCAAGTTGTGCTGCGATGCAGGTCAGTTTTAAAATGAAACTACACGGAAATTTATGAAATGGAGTAAACCTATATATACATTTATTTCCTTGTATGTTTTAGCATCTTACGAAACGTCCTAGTGCAAGTATTTGAAGAAAGTTTTTAATGGTTGGGATATTTTTTAGTATTTATATGAATACAGTTATTCGAGGGTTACTCGATCGTTTGTCTTCTACGTCAAAGCGCAACACAAGTCAAACCTCGGCCAATTCTAATGCTTTTTTTTTGTTATAGGCCAAGAGATAAAAAGGAGATTAAAGAAAGTTCGCCTGTCGTTGTTGAGTGTTCTTCCAAAGAAGTTGCGGTAAAACAAGACACATCGTATGGCAATCAAACGACCAAAACATTCACGTTTGACCGTGTGTTCGGCCCCGATTCCAGACAGATCGATGTCTATCGTAGTGTTGTTGTGCCGATTTTGGACGAAGTTCTTATGGGTTACAACTGCACAATCTTTGCGTGAGTTTGATTTTATTGTTAGTAATAAATAATGGCAAATCATATTGAAATTAAAAGTTACTATGTTGAATCTAAACAAGCTTTTATGTCATTCGAAATTGACAATTGACATTGCGACTTCGAATTCAATTCCGCCTTTCCCCGTTGTTCGTAGAATTATTTTGAACGATGGTTTTTTTGTCGTTTACTGAATTGTTTTTCTTTCTTTTATTATACCGTTAGAAAAAATGTAACCAAAAAACTTAGAAATTAAAACGAATTCATTGTTGTATCATGTGGGCCTCCATTTTCCCTTTCCAGTCAAAGAAATATGTTGGCTGGCACTCACTTAACACTCAGGGCTCAACATTACCTTTTTTTGGAAATTAGATAAAAGGCTAGTAATTAATAATAAAAAAAGTTGCCCACAAGGAAAAGCCAATAGTTGAGATCAGATTTGCTAATCTCTAAACTACACTACAGTAATTACTCCAGGGGCTAGTAGGAGTGCAAATTGTTCAGTAGCCAACAATATAAAGTTTTATTAGTCCTAGTGTTGAGCACTGACACTCTCGATTGCTTCAAATAATAGTTCACAAGACGGAAAAAAAAGGAAAAATCTGCTGCGATAACTGTAATTTCTCCAAACGTACGTATTGATAACTTATGTTAAGGTCTGGTGACACAATGCAGCATTGCATTCGATATTATGTGCAATGTAAGAGTTGCATTGTTTAGCCACCTCTGAAGGTATTGCATGAAGTAGAAACTGATCCTACATCTGCAACATTCAAGCAATGATTTCACTATGTGGCTATACAAAAAGGCACAAAACTGCATGCAAAGTTGCATTGTGTAGCCCTTCCTCTATGTCTAATTTATATAAACCAACCTGTTTCAGTTACGGCCAGACAGGAACTGGTAAGACATTCACCATGGAGGGAGAAAGAAGCCAAGCAGATTGTTCCTGGGAGGAGGTACATCATTTTATATGATTCAGCGTTTTAACCCTTTCAGTCCAGGCCAGTTTGCTGTATCAAAGTCTAACTTCTCCTTAAAATTATATGTTACATAAATATGACATACTAAATAAGATAGGTCATTTTGCAATGAGAAAATAGAAATTGATGAAACATACAGTAGAAAACTGATGGAGATGAAAAGCCAAACTCTCCAAAACAGGTCGTTCAGGAAAAGTGAGGGTTCAAGTTGGGGGAATTTAACACTATAATGCCAGGCATATTGGACACATTGTATCTGATCTGATGAAGATATTGGTGTTTGTATTGATAAAAAATAAGTTTGAACTAAATTTTTGGATGCACATGAGGGTCTCTCCTTTCCTGTAGCCAGCACCACAGACTTTCTAAACTTCTGGTAAAGTGACGGTTGAAAGACAATCATCAACTGAAACGAAAGCTATTTTCTTTGGGAGAAAGAGAGCCTGGTAAAGAGGTGGATACACTATGAGCCCTACACTAGCTTTAAAACAAAAGCTTTCTGCAAGACCAGCATTGTTTTGCTGTTAGTACTGATTCCTACCTTCTTCGTTAATGCTCTGACTCACACCCTCCTTCCTTCCAAAGGGTCTTTATTTAATTACTGTAATTATAATACCTGCTATAACAGTTTCTAAATAGTAGCCTCAGGTATCATGATTTCCTGGAAATCCTGAAAAATTTTTACTTAGCCCTGGAAAATTAATTTGTTTCACAGTTGGCGTATTGCTATAATGAGTCTGTGGTTGTTTAAACAGTGAGTGTGAGCATCATTATTCTTGGTAATTAAAGAGTCCCAGAAAAGCCTTAAAAAAACGAAATTTAAACAACCCTGAAAAATGGCTTCTGAGATTTTGAATAATTCTCTAACAAGCTCGTACATGATTACATACAATAAGTACTGTGTGAAACTTTGTAACAGTATGTTTTTATTTTTATTTCCAGGATCCACTGGCTGGAATCATCCCTAGAACAATGTACCAACTATTTGAGAAACTCAACAGTCAAGCTGTAAGTTATAAAAAAACTTAGCTCTACTTAGTAACAAGTACAATTTTACTGGCTAATTTTACTACAATATTATTTAGAAAAATACTACCAAAGTTTTGTGGGACTAGAGGGTGTCAACTGTGGTCAGTTTAAAATAAAATTATAGAATTTTCTGGTCAAATACTTGGGGAAACAAAGAAATTCTTCTGTGTTCACCCTTCTTTGGATGCAACCTGCACAAAATGTAATGAGTCAATGCATGCCAGTGTCTACTGTAAGACACTTCACAGGTTTAAGCTAAATATGTTAGGCTCATAGGGCTGGTGCTTAATTCCGGTTTCTGTAGTGTTTTAAAAGCAAATAAGAGTCTTTGACTCCCCCTGGACAGGACATTTATCTATTGTAGGTTAGCCCTCAGCAGAACTGACATTCATTTATACAGCTGAGTTGAGTGGAACAAGTCAAGTAAAGTGTCTTGTTCAAGGACACAACACAGCACAGTGGTCTGACTGGGGCTCCAACTCACAATCCTAGGATTACTAGTCAAACACGCTAATTGCTTGGCCACTGCTCTGCCAACAACCAACCAACACCCTTAGTGTTCCATAAGTACTGGTTGCCAAGTGCAAGTCTTGGTCATTGATTACTGGACATTTAGCCAGGGATTTCGACAAAGTTTTGAAGTAGAATGATGTACCTGGAGTAGATGCTATTGTGGTATCAACCTTCACTCAGATACCAGATTTGGAATATCTGCATTAAAAAAGCATTAAAAAAGTTAGGTCATGGAATATCTATTTATTCAAATCAGTTTCTTGCTTTATGAGTTACTGATGTCATAAAGTGAAAATTGCCCATCTGAAGAAATAGTATGTACAGACTTTGTTGGGACTGGGGTTTCAAGCCATAAAGTTGGGTCAAGGAAATGTGGTGTTCATTGTCCAGTTTCCATGTTAACCTTGTAAATAATTTGAGAAATTTCTTTTAATTTCTCTAATTAACAACTAACTGTATTTAACTATTTTAATTCCAGCAGGAGTGCACAGAATTCTCTGTAAGAGTTTCATTCCTTGAAATCTACAATGAGGAGCTGTTTGATTTGCTGGGTGTTTCTTTAGACAACCAGAAGCTAAGGATTTTTGAAGATTCTGCAAGAAAGGTAAACTTCTGTTTAGCATTTATTAATTTTATAATTTTCTATTTAGGGGTGTCATTTTTCAGTACTTTACCTTAAAATGTCAAATAAAAATAATATTCAAGATGGTTTGATATTATGTAATAAACTAATATTTCATGTTGTTGAAGAATGAGAAGCCAGAAGCAACTTTAGTGTTAATATTATGTTTACTTATTTTATTTTTTCTACTAAACTGTTTTTGAACAAAAAAGGTTAATTTTTTTACTGTTGAACAGGGTTCTGTGGTGATCCAAGGGCTGGAGGAATTGATAGTTCATGACAAAAATGAAGTCTATAGCATCTTGGAGCGAGGTAGAACTAAGCGCCAGACTGCAGCAACCCTCATGAATGCTCATTCAAGGTAAAAAAACTCTGGATGGCAGAAAATTCAACTTAATTTTGTTGATCTCAATTTCAGATCTAGAATACAAAGAAGTTTTGAAGAGTGAAATTACAAGAAGTACATACAATAGAATTAATAGTTATAATTTATTTATAATTGAAACACTGTTATTGTTAACTGACTTCATGGGCTCCTTTTTCTACGAGGGTTCTCAAATGAATGCAAAGTCTTATTAAGAGTACCCTGAGAGCGAAAGGGTATTAAAAGCCACCTTCGAAAACCCTGCTCCACCAAAAACAATTTACTAGCCAAGGGGCGTTACTGAATTGAGTTGATGAATAATAGTAAGTTATGATTATAGCTTTCAATGTCCACATCATTGTCTCTACTCTTTTATTGCAGCCGTTCACACTCAGTGTTTTCAGTCACAATCCATATAAAAGAGAATTCAGTAGATGGGGAGGAACTCCTGAAAATTGGCAAACTAAATCTGGTAAGTGCATTTAGAAACTCGATATTTGAAGTAAACACACTTAAAATCATTTTGATAGAATAAATTCAGTTTGGAAGTAATGCTGAAAAAGCATTACCAGGGTAAATTCTCTAAATGTTCTGAAATTTTGTCACAAACTATTGTAAGCTTTTGAGCCATGAAGTTAGCATAGGTAAAGTCAGTCTATAATTTTTTGTCAATAGTTCCATCAGATTCTGTTGAGTCATTTTGAGTATTATAATGATGTTATTTTTCAAGCCAAGAACGATTTTGATAAATAATCAATTAATTCATGTATGATAAATTTTCAACTACTATTTGATGGTGGAAAACATAATATATCCTGTGCTGCATTGACATTTCTACAGAAATGTCAATGCAGCACTGGACCTTGTCTAATTGCAGGGTCTAGTGCAAAAGCAATGTGACTTTTGATGGAGTTGCTATTTCTCCCTACATTATCCCTATTACCTCTTCATTACAATTGGGAGAATTTAGCTTGTCATATAAAGTCACATACATCGTTTTGCACTGGACCCTTCAATTTACGTTTATGGATTTAATTGTAGTGCTATTAGTACTAATTTTCATGATTTGAAATTATCAAATTGAATTGCTAGGTTGATCTTGCTGGGAGTGAGAATGTGGGTAGGTCAGGTGCTGTGGATAAGAGGGCACGGGAAGCAGGTACTGTACTCGCCATGGTTACTCATTGATTTTCATCAGCGAATGGTTTTTAAAAACCTTTTCACACCAAGCCAGTTTTTTAAAAATCCATCTCACTTCTCCAAGACATACAGTATGGAGGGAAATGAAAGTCTCAGCAAATTACGGTTTGCTCTCAAAATCTTGTAACTTTTTTTCTTTTTGTCGTTTCTCTAGGTCTTATTATATATATATATATATATATATTTGTATAAAATGTGGACGCAGACTTGCAACTCCTTGAAT
>JAOBAT010053460.1:0-29091 GCA_026413305.1 Hydrozoanthus tunicans
GTGGGCTAAGATTTGTCGATCTTCTTCTGACTCCGAGGGTTTTTCTCCGGGTTCTCCGGTTTTCCTCCCTCTACAAAGTCACGCCGAGATCTGTGCCGTCGAGCGATTAAACAAAAGCCACTGGCTTGGGAGAATGAACAACGACGATAGATAAATAAAGTTAAAGTTAGTAATTAGTGTTTGTAAATCTGTTGTAATATTTTCTTTTTTCCCTAAGGCGTTAAATAAAGATAATCTATTGTATATATTTTATAAAATTTAAAAACTTTCGTAATTATGAGTATTAATACTCCTTTATTAAATTTTCAAATTTCAAATATTGCGTTTCTAGTGTTCTGATTGGTTCAATCAATCTCGGTTATCAGCTCTTATATATACTTAATTGACTGTATATGGACACTGATTGTATAGTTTTCCAAACTGAAATATGGTTCTTTATAAATTTCAACTGTCATTTTCAAGCTAAGTGTTGATAGGTTTGGAAAACTAAAGAAAACTAATATAACAATTATTCCATTCCTCTTGTTGGATAATATGAGATGGAATATAGCCAACTCGG
This sequence comes from Hydrozoanthus tunicans, assembly GCA_026413305.1. Classification (NCBI taxonomy): domain Eukaryota; kingdom Metazoa; phylum Cnidaria; class Anthozoa; order Zoantharia; family Hydrozoanthidae; genus Hydrozoanthus; species Hydrozoanthus tunicans. The sequence continues at coordinate 560 of JAOBAT010053460.1, forward strand.
CACTATGCGTCTCTTTTCTAGTACTATGTACAATGCATGAAAAGTAAAAATACCTAACCATGGCAGCAAAAGCCACCACACTGCAGAGCCGAGTTGTTCAAAGATTGACTAGCAATAATCCAAGGTTAACTCTTAATAAAACTTATTGGTTGTCATGGAAACAACTCAGCCCAGATGTACAGATTGCTTCAAACATGAATCAAGATGTTGAGGAATCAAAAATTACTGTGTTAGGCTCTGTAGGTACTGTTTTGAAAGAGACGCCCAGAACTGGTACCACAATCAAAAGGAAGATATTGGCAAAAGATGTACAAGAAGGATCGGAGGGTTTTGGGCAATGCTGGAGTCAGATTATCCCTGATGAGCTTTTGCTAAGGGTTTTCATTCATCTTGTGGAAATGGAAGGAGGTGCTGTGCCAGTAATGTGCAGGTACTGTTAGCTCCGTCTTAGCTGAAAAACCATTCAGATTGTGAAAGCTTTTGAAATTTTTGGTTTTCATGTGACGCCACCAAAATGCAAACTTTGAAACTTCAAACTCTATGAGGATGTGTTGTTAGTATCATTTCAGGCTCCCTTTGTGTAGTCTTCACACCAAATTTCATCAACGTACTTTACTTTGTTGGTTGAGATAGCAGTGAAGTGGTTTGAGTTACCCAACAGTGCACATGAGTTGTGTATTTGAGGAGTCAAATTAGTGCAATGTTTTGGGCATTTTTGCAGGGCTTTTGCAAAACTTTTTAAATTGGTGGCCATGTTTGTGCCCCTGTTCAGGGACACAAATTACACACCTTAATTTTGTTGTAAATGATTTTTATGGCATGTAATCAGTTGCCTATATTTTGGTCGGGAATGGTAGTATCAGCTTCATAATTTTGTGTTTTCTTTGTGGCTCTAAATTTTGTTCGTCGTTTGCAGTGATATTATTTTAAGGGCATTTTTTACTTCACTTGACAAATGAAAACCGAGAATACCGGATGCAGTGGTTCAGCTCAAACCTCTAGGGGGTTCTTAGAATACCATCCCCATCATACCTTGATATAATTCATGAATATGAGTCATCTTCACAAATATCATAAAATGGATAAAATACAGGTACCTATAAAAACATTTTTTGGTGTTTATATAAATATGCAAACGTTTTTTGATCATTTTGATCATCATCAGGCTGTGATGATCAAAATGAATAAAAATGTTTGCTTATTTTTATAAAAACACCAATAAAGTTTTTATACCTATATTTTATCCAATATATGAATACTATCCCAATTTAATGACCACACAGCATATATTAATTCATGAATGCTATCTCCTGTTTATAAGCATACAGTATTCTTGACTTGCAAGTGATGTCATAAATTATGGTGGTGTCCTGTGTATCCTGATTTCAAGACTTGTACATGACAAGTTTTCAATCACATTGCCATGAATCAGGATTTGAACCTGTGAAACTAAAGACAGGCACTAAAGAAACTAAAGTAAAGAACTTGCAAAAATAAATTTATTTATTGTTACAAGTGGTTTATGTAGGGCTAATTGAGTTGAGTAGATGCAGAACACAGTATATTGAAAACAGAGCACAATAAAATATAAACTAAATCTATTTGTTGTTACAAGTGGTTTATGTAGGGCTAGTTGAGTTGAGTAGATGCAGAACACAGTATATTGAAAATAGAGCACAATAAAATATAAAAGTTAGTTTAGCTGCAGCATGACACAAAATGTTTTATCACATACTAGATAACATGAGTGTTTTACAGTATAATACGCCACTTGTAGATTTCATATGAACAACATTTGTGATATGTTTGACTTTTTTCCATATCCTTAGAATGTAATATTTGCAGTTTCAAGTAAAGGTCGGTGTAAGAACTGGGGAACCTCCAATTCTGCAGCATTTCACTTTTCCCTCGCCAGAATGTTTGAATTTTCATACTGAGAATACATCAACCAGTATACAACATAGTTTTAAAGTAAAAAGAAGTGAAGTTTTATTTTAAAGCAATATGTTTCTTTTGTGCTATAATAATAAAGCCAATCATAGAACTCAGAAACAAAAGCGAAGAAAACCTTTTAATTTTCAATGTTCCCCATGTAGAATTTTTCTTAAATTTAAAAACTGAAATTTTCCAACCAGAAAGGAATGAATCAGTAAACTGGAAAATAGTACATCAGCCTACTTATGAAGATATTGTCCATTTTTAAAGTTTAATCAATTACATCAACAGTTTAACAATATGGCAGTTAGCACCTTTCTGCATTCCATTGCCGTTGCGCTCTCTAGTTCTCACTTGGACTGTTACTTAAAAACAGAGAAAGACTTCAATATCTTTAAATACATTATTAAAAGTCTTATGTTTGTGTTAAAGAATGTCAAGAGTATGCAAGAGATGGGGTAGATTGGCATCAGAAATGTCATTGTGGAAAAAGGTGGATCTTTCCCACTGTTCTCATTTAACAAGAGCCAATGATAACACAATTAATATCCTTAAGAAACATCTTGCTGCCGTAGAAGAGCTGAACCTGGATGGTTGGAGAAAACTTTCAGACAAAGGTGTCAAGGTACAGAAAACCTGTGATGAAAAATTGCAAATTATGCAGTATTTATAGGCTTAATTATGTGACATTATGTGATTTTGGGTCAGCATGATCACAATAAATTCATAATATCAGGGCCTGTCAGTTTTGTTTGACTTCCAGGGGATTTCTTGGTTACTCTTGAATTTAAGTTTCTCAAAGTACCAGAGATTTTACAAGTTGTTTGTTTGATTAGTTGCTTATTAAAGATTTTTTAATAATAATAATATTATCTATTGTAGCTGAACTAATATAACTGAACAAGTTATTTGTGGTTTTCAAAAGAATGACTTAAGAACAGTCAATATTGTGTAAGAATTATTTTTTTGTCATCCATTTTTTAAATCTGCTGTTTAATTTTAGTAGTTTTGTTGAAAATTATGATATTACATACTGTTTAGTTGGTAGATTTGACAATGAATAACTGTGCATAATGCTCCTCTGATAGAGTAAGAACGCTTACTAACCATTTTCCTGCTAGAGTACTACAAAGGAAGGATTTTTGCAGGATATTGTTCCTCTGGAGAAAATATAGAGAAGAAGGTTACTAGATGCTAACCAATCCCCTAGTAGAGTTACACAAAGAAGGGATGCCAACCATTTTCCTAGAAGAGTTCTTCAGAGAAAAGATTCTTACTACTCCTGTAATAGACATTCGCAGAGGAAGGATATATATATACTAGCTGCTCCAATAGAGGAAGGCTGCTTCCTATTCCCCTAAAAGAGTTACACAGAGAAGGGATGCTAACTATTCCGGCCCCTAGTAGAGTTATTTAGAAAGGGATGCTAACCACTTTTGTAGAAGCTACTCCTGTAAAAGACATTCACAGAGAAAGGATACTATCTACTCTTATAGAGCTAGGAAGGATGCTAACCATTCTTCTAGAAGAATTCTCAAGAGCAAGGGTGCTAACCACTTTCCTAAAAGAGCTCTATAAAGGAAGGAAGCTTACTACTCCTGTAGTAGACATTCAAAGAGGAAGTATACTAGCTGCTCCAATAGAGGAAGGATGCTAACCATTTCCCTAGAAGAGTTATACAGAGGAAGGATTCTTGATACTTCTGTAATAGACATTCACAGAGAAAGGATATTAGCTACTATTACAGACAAAGGATGCTAACCATTCCCCTAAAAGAGTTACACAGAGAAGGGACGCTAACTATTCCCCTAGTAGAGTTACTTAGAAAAGGGATGTTAACCAATTTCCTAGAAGGGTTACACAGAGGAAGGATTCTTACTACTCCTGTAGAAGAGGAAGGATGCTAACCTAGTAGAGTTACACATAGAAGGGATGCTAACCACTTTCCCAGATTAGTTATACAGAGGAAGGATGCTAACTATTCCCCTAGTATCTAGAGTTACACAGAGGAAAGATTCTTGCTACTCCTGTAGTAGACATTCATAGGAAGGATACCCGCTACTCTTACAAAGGAAGGATGCTTAAGTTCTATTCCCCTAAAAAAGTTCTACAATGGATGAATGCTAACCTTTCCACTAGAAGTGGATGCTAACCACTTTCCTAGAAGAGAGCTCTCAATAAAGGAGTCATGCTTACTACTTCTGTAATAGACATTCAATGAGGAAGGATGCTAGCTACTCTTATAGAGGAAGGATGATAACCATTCCCCTAGAAGAATTCTACAGAGGAAGGATGCTAACCACTTTCCTAGAAGACGAGTTTTACAAAGAAAGGATGCCTACTACTCCTGTAGTAGACATTCGAAGAGGAAGAATGCTAGCTGCTCCAATAGAGGAAGGATGCTAACTACTCCTATAGTAGAGTTCTCCAAAGGAAGGATGCTTACTACTTCTGTAGTAAATTTGCAGAGGAGGGATACTAGCTACTCTGATGGAGGAAGGATGCTAACTATTTCCCTAGTAGAGTTTTGCAGAGAAAGGATGGTTTCTACAGAGGATGTATGCTTGCTACTTTACTGTTAGTAGTAGATTTCCACAGAGGAAGGATGCTTAACTACTCCCCTGGTAGATTTTTATAAAAAAAGGATGCTAAACTACTCCAGTGGTAGATTTCTACAGACTGAGGAAGGATGCTAAACTACTCCTATGGTAGATTTCTATAAAGGAAAGGATTCTCACCATCTTAGAGAAAAAAAATTGTTTGATCATCTCTTTGATTGAGGCCCTTGGGGGACTGATTCATACTGCTTTTCTAATAGTCTTTACAGAGAGCGGATACTTATTGCTGTGGTCTGAAATATTTTTTTCATTTATCGTTGTGTTTCAGGTCATTACTCAAAACTGCTATGGATTAAAGACCTTGTGTCTATCAAACTGTGAAAATATAACAAACCAGGCAGTGTTAATGCTGAAATGTTGTAGAAAACTCAGCAGTATTGACCTTTCTCACACCAAAGTAAGTTGTAATGATATATCCACATGAAAATGAAGTACTTTATAAAATGTTTTGTATCACATGGGTGTAGAAGCAAAAAATTATTGGGGGCCTCTGTTGAAATTGTAACAGTGAAGTTTCTTTTCAAAAGTTGCTGTTGTTATCCAGAAACTTATTGAAGGGTGAGGATGGGGGGGGGGGGGGAATGGCTCCCACAACAAAATTGTTGGTGGTCAGTGCTCCTCATTTCTGCTGCCCTTGGTATCTGAAAGAATTTAGTAGCATTGGTGCCATCATATAAAGTACCTTTTTATAAACTAGCTCACTCATCATATGCTTTTTTAATGCTTTTGGTTTATTATTTTTTACTTTTTTCCAATAATGGACCTTTTTTATAAATGGCAGTGATTTTGATTTTATTTTGTCTACATTCAAATTAGCCCTACTAGCCTTAGTTTGGATAACAAATTATTTTGAAAGTTTATGATTAACTCAAGAATGGAGCTTGCCCAGCTGATTTGAATGCTTACAAAAGAGTACTTAGATCACCACCATATTTTTTTGAAAAAGGTCTGTATTATTATGATATAGTTTTGCTTTCAATATTTTGATTTGCAGCAAACAGTGTTAACATCAATTTTTTGTATCAATAAGTTTGACACAGTCTAAAGAAAAAGTTTAGTAGAACAAAAAACTATTATCATGAAAACCACTTTATATGCTTACTCATGCTAGCTATATGTGGGTTCCTTGTCCTTTTTCTTAGATTTGAGACAGAGTTTCTAATGTGATAGAGGGTACTTAATTATTTGATTGTCTCACAAAGATCATAATTAAAATAAATGAATGTTGCGTATTTTTGACTGCTATGGCTTGTTTTCATTAGATGATGCTGTAAATTGGATGACAGTTGGCCTTTTATACTTGTCGGCAGATCATGTTATTGGCATTTAATGCTGTGATTAATTAAATCAGTCTCATTGTATGATGAAGATTAGCAGTAGCATTCAAGAGCATGTACTAATATAATAATTTATTTATGACTGAAACCCTGAGACCATCCAGTATAAAGTAACCTTTGTATTATCCTTTGCAATGTTTTTTGCTTTAAGTCTTTCTCTTTCATTTTTGTAGATTATTTCATTTTCCTTTTATTTACAAGCATGCAAGCACACTTAAAATTATTAAACTGTGTTTCATGTTTTTCTTTGCATCTCACAACATTATATTGCATTGTAGACAAGTTTCTCAGTTATGGTTGAGGAGATGGTGGTTTAAACCATTAAATGGGTAATTAACAAGTTGTATGTTGTAAATTTTAAGAAATAAGTTGTTCACATTAGATAAAGTTTATTTTAACTCAAGTCTCTGTGCTTTTACCCATCAATATCGTCAGAAAGTTAAAGTTTTGTTATACAACAATGATTCCATGCGGTTTACTCAGATTGTACATGTGGTTCAATATTCATAATTGGGTGACATTGTAAAACAATAGTTAAATGTGGTGTTCGATTATTAATATGAATTTTTATGCTGCTTACATGATTGTTGTTCTGCTGCAGGGAGATCTCAAATCCATCAAAGCATTGATAGAGGGTGTTGGACATCAACTAGTAGAAGTTTATCTGGCTGAATGTAAGCATGTTGGCAGTGCATTACTAACCATAATTCAGGTGAGATGTGTTATGCAGACAGTTCAACCTTCCTGATTTCATCTGGGTTATCCTGATTTTGCTTGAAAATCCCAAATCCTCTGTGAATATCCTTGTCTATTCACCTCCACTTGAGTGAATAATTACTCACTCATCACCTCAACTTCAGGATTTAATACTTGTTAATATAAAAGTTTTTATATTAATTTTGATTGAATATAATTTATAGTTAAAACTTTACTTTGTTTTCTGTAAGTTCGAATTGAAATCTAATCTGCATTAAACTTTGCTTTTAGAAAAATTTTTTTTGAGTCTTTTTTGTTTTAAAAGAGATTTCATTTGTGGTTTGAAAATTGGTATTTTAGGAGAAATGCAGCAACCTTAATGTTCTTGACTTGTCAGGAACATTTGTCAGATCTTTCAATTTGGAGAAACTGCAACTTGGCTGTCCTAAGTTAAAAGACCTGAGGCTTGCCAACCTTTGGCTTTCGCCAGTTTCCTCAAGATTAAAAAAGGTATGTTCCATAATAAAATGTTCCTGGTGATCGAAATTAAGACATTTTGGCATTACTCTAAATTAAAACCTGTACTCAATTAATTATTGGTGTTGCAGATTTCATATATCTTATGAGGAAAAACAATGCCTTCAAATACTTGTTTGGGCAAAAAAGACAATCTTCGAAAGGTGATTAAAGAGTTTGAACCTGCCCCTTTTGATACCAGTCTCTGAACTAAATGACCAACCTGTCCAAATAAAGTTTCGTCAACAACCATCATCATTGCACAGAATTCGGACAATTCCATCAACCACCAGTTTCATTTGTCTGACCTAATCCTTGCATTCCCTTAATCTATTCATGTCTTCTATTGTCAGCTCTTACATTTTAGCACTCAAAGAACCCATAAGAATGACAAAATGGCTCCAAGTTTTTGTTTGTTAGAAAGTTCTGTGCTTACTGGTAAACTTATCTTTTCTCCTATCTTCTGTGTCTTTGGTTGGAACAAAGCACTGATTAAATACATTGAACTTGGCCTTTTTTTATGCTGGTTTTGAACTTGGTTTAAATAATCCTAGAGTTAACCATCGAAAGTTTATTACACTTCCCTCTAAAACCGTGGTTTCAACCTTCCTGTTGGGGATCACTACCTGTGGAACTAAAGTGGGACCCTCTGGAAGCTAACCTATTATGTCCAGGTTGAAGCCATGTCGTTTCATTTTGTCCCAGCAGTGAGATACATTGTTTTTACTCACTAATCTACACAAGGTTGTCCACTGATCCTGACTCCTAACCTGGCAATACAATGAATAATAATTATTTTTTCATCGATCCAGCAGATGGAAAGCCACCTTGTTTGTTTATCACTTGAGTTTTTTGTTTGTTTGCTCACAAGGCTATCTAATTAAAAACGAGTTACTTTGTCATTACGGCAGAAAATGAAAACGATATGTTGGTAGTGGAAAGAGAAATCCCTATATGGACGAAAGTATTGTTTTCCGGATTATGTATGGTCTTTCGGGGTATTATATATGCAAGTTTAAGCTCTTAAGAGTTTTCATTGTGGTTCTAACTCACCCTAGTTGTTATGCAATTTTAATGTTCCAATGACAAACTTAATTCTTGTGTTAGAATTAACAGCATTTCATTTTCTCATTTTGATATCATTCTTGCTATTTACAAAGTGAATCTTGGCCTAGATATTTACAGATAATCTTGTATACCAGTAGCAAGTTGATTTGATCAAAAAGATGTACAGTACATGTGTGAGTATGAATAAATTTACAGGATTCCAGTGGCTTTGATGACTTAGAATACTTGACTTTGGCAAATGGTACAATGAATATGGGCATCAATGACACCTTTATTGAAAGGTAATCCTTCATTTTAGCTTTCTTTTGTCGCCTATCATAACTTGAAGTATTGGTGATTAAATGTAACTTTCTATTCAGCTGAAGAATTTTAGGATAAAAAGTTTGTTATTAGATAACGCTTACCTGTCCTTTATCTTTGTAGACATCAATTTTGTACCAGAGTACTTAGACTTTAGTCATAAACCAGAGTCAACTAATTGGTCATGTACCAGAGTAGACCCTGGTCGTGTACCAAACAGACGGAGCATCGATAAGAGTTGAATACCTTCGTCATGTACCAGGGTAGACCCTGGTCATGAATCAGATCGAGTAGACTAATTGGTCATATTCGAAGTAGACTTTGTTCATGTACCAGAATAGACCATTAACACCAAAGAGAAGACCTTGGTCATGTATCAGAGTAGATCCAGGTTGTGTACCAAAGTAGATCTTGGTCACGAGCCAGATTCAGTAAACCTCGATCATTAACCAGAGTTGACCTTGGTTGTGTACCAGATTAGAAGATCATGGTCATGTACCAGATTAGAAGATCATGGTCATATATTGGTCATGTACCCAAGAAGACCTTGGTCGTGAACTAGAGTAGATCTTGATTATGTACCAGAGTAGGCTTTGGTCATGTACCCGAATAGACCTTGGTCGTGAACCAGAGTAGGTTTGGTCATGTACCAAAGTAGACTTTGGTCATGTACCGGAATAGACCTTGGTCGTGAACCAGAGTAGGGCTTGGTCATATACCAGAGTAGTTCCCCGTCATGTACCAAAGTAAACATAAATTTTTATTTCTATGTGATGTTAAGGTTCACATTTTTCCTTTAAAAAGTACCCCTGCAATCCAACTTTAGTCTTTCTTAAAATGCTTTGCCTTGTAAATAAACTTAGAGTCTGGCATTGCCCAAGATGGGATTTAACGTTGTTAGTGTTAAAGTCATTTTTGTCTTCATTTGCTTAGAATTTTAAAGACTTCGGTCAACCTCAAAGTCTTAGACATTCGTGGATGTTGCGGTGTCACTGCTGCTGCTCTAAGGGTTCGTATATTTTACTTTGCGACAGTAGGGAGAATTATATAGATCTATGTATCCATATATTGCACCAATTTGACTAAAGCTACCTTGTCTATAAAAAAGGTAAACTTACGTAGGACAGAGTAAAGCAATAACTGATCAAGTCTGTTTTTATGGTTGTTTGTTTAATTTCCCTCCAGAGTATACCAGCAGATTCTATCAAGTGTGTGTATCTGTCCAGAGCAGCTACTATGCCCATGATCCAAGTAATTGTTGAAAGGGTGAGCAGGTTCTCTTCCTAAATTTTTTGTGTGAATACAAACAAATGAATTAACAGAACGAGATTCAAAGTGACGTTTCGGCATCTTCTCGATGCCATTATCAGAGTAAAGAATTTTAATGGTGATGCGGTTTAAAAGTACAAGTGTTAGCAATAGAATAATAGTTCAAATAACCGAATGCAAAATAAAAAAAAACTCGCTGGGTGAAAATTAGCTTAAAGATAAATTGACTTAAAACCACTAGCTTAAACAAAACTAAATCAAAACAACACAAAAATCAAATGAGTACAACATTGTCTTAATAAAAACTAATAGAAATAGAATAACTCTGTACGTTCAGGACTTAGGTGCCTAACAAACAACATTTCTTTAGTTAAGCAATCAAACTTGTTGGTACATTTTGCCAGAACCTTGAAGCGATATATTAATTGTTCTGGGATTTTGGTTTTGTGATCGTTCTTATAGTATTTATAAATCGAAGATGACTGTCGTTTATGTCCTTTGCCATTTAATGACCAAAAATCTGCGAACTCTGTTAAACAACAAATGTGTAAACTAGTTGTAAACATAGAAATCAAACCATTGTTTACTAGTCGAAAAATTCATGAAGACCTTAAACTAGTAGAATGTAAACCACGAGTAGCTAGCCAACAATGTGTTGTTTATAAATTTGAATATAACCTGTGCGACGCAGGGTATGTTGGCTATACGCGTGGTCGCCTCCACGAACGTGTTGGAGGACACAAACGACAGTCATCAGAGAAGATGCCGAAACGTCAATTCGAACCTCTTTCTGCTAATTTATTTAAGTTGTTGCGTTAGCAAAACCTTACTGATTAAGAATACAAATAAAACAATCAATAATAATAATAATAATAATAATGATAATGATAATAGTAACAGTAATAGTAATGATAATAATAATAATAGTGAATGCAACATATAAATCTGAGTGAGGCCTTACCACATGAACGGGATATAAGCCAAGTGTCACTGATCTACAGCAAGGAAAGAGAAAAAAATTCTGATCTCGGTGGGATTTGAATCCACAACCTACGAAACAGATCTACGTCGCTCTAACCAACTGAGCTACGGGGCCAGCTGGGAGTTCGGGTGTGGAATTTAAGTACAGTATGGCTCGGCCCGAGCCTTGAAATAATCCAGTAGAAAGGCCTCACTCGAATTTATATGTTGTATTCACTCATATGCAACTGAAGGACAACACTCTATAATAATAATAATAATAATAATAATAATAGTAATAATAATATTCATATTAATAATAATAAACCGATTGAATGAAAAAGATCCGCTGCCCCAACGCACGAAGATATACAGCACAGGAAAGACCAGAATGAACCAAGAGCAGGACGTAAGATGTAGAATACGCTACAAAGGACTGGAGAGTGCTTCGCATGTGCTGTCGGGGTGCAGTGCATTAGCCCTTGCAAGACACAATGATGCACTGAAGATCCTGTTTCTAGAGTTCGCAAAGGCTCTCAACTTGATGGGGGCCAACCCCCCCCCCCCTCCCCTTGGTTTTCACAGGCACAGCCAAAGCCGATGTATGAAAATGACCAGGTGACAGCATACTTGGATGTCCCACTGTACGCAGCCCAGACGGGAGTAAGAGCGAACAGAATAGACGCCAGGTTCGTTGACAGAGGAAGCAAAATGGGATGAGTTGCACTTGGATAGAGAACAGAAAGGAGAAGGAGGAGAAGATGATGAAGTATGTGCCTCAGAAGTTGGAGCTCAAAAGACAACACCCAGGCTTCAAAGTACGCTAGTACAGCATCATCATAGACATACTTAGGGAATTCTCACAGGAAACAAGGGAACAGGGGAGAAACCTACTGGGCCCATTAAAAGGAAGAGATTTTTTTAGGAGGATGCACAAAGCAGTGCTGAGCAGCAGCCTAAACATTGCAAGAATGTTTAAAACTATGTATAAAACATTGAAATTGTAGTAATATTTCAGGAACTTTACCATTTAGAAATAGACATGAGATTTCAAGCAGTTCCACAATGGGATGATAGTCCGAGTTCTAGACGATGGAAACCTCCCGGACCCGTTCCGGGTGTAAATTGGAGTCAAGCATGGTTGCGTCCTTGCTCCCACCATGTTCAGCTCGGTGTTCTTGGCAATGCTGACTGAAGCCACCAGGGAGTCTGACTCCAGCGCCCCCATCAGGTACAGGTGTGATGGCAAGCTGCTCAACCCCAGGCGCCTGCAGGCCATCACCTAGGTCAAAGAGACCATTATTAGAATCAGCCTTCTGCAGACGACTGTTCCCTGAACACCAACAAAGAACAGGAAACGCAACTGGAGATGCAACAGATTCTAATCTGCCTGCGATAATTTCGGCCATCAGTACCAAGAAGACCGAGGTGATGTATCGGCCTGGCCCTGGAAACCCATACCAAGAGCCCATTATCACAGTGAACGGAGAAAGACTTCAAGCCGGTGAAGTGACAAAACGGATCGCCAAGACAAGTACCGCATTCGGCAGAACGTGTAGGAACACAGAGGTGTCTCACAGGAAACCAAGTTAAAGTCTACAGAGCAGTCGTCCTTTCCACACTCCTCTATGGCAGTAAAATCTGGACCATCTACATGCGTCATGAAAAAATAGTGCATCATTTCCATCTTCAATGTCTCCGAAACATCTTTAACATCCGCTGGCAGGATAAGATCCCTGACACCGAGGTTCTAGAGAGAACAGAACTTCAAAGCGTTATCACCACCTTGCGCAAGGCTCAAACGCGATAGGCAGGGCATGTCTCCCGGATGGAGGACTCGATGATCCTGAAGCACATGATGTACGGCGAATCGAGCCAGGGCAAACAGACAGTAGAAGGCCAGCGCAAGCGCTACACTTCAATAAAAGACTTCAATATTAACTTCGCCACATGGGAAAGCGCAGCCTCTGACAAATCAACCTGGCAAAGCTTGATTCATAGGAGGCCAACAGTTAGAAGCCCAAAGAATGGATACTGCTTAGAAGAGGCAGAAGGCCGAGCTTAAAATGCAACAATCCCCCACCCATTATTGCCAAACCAGTGGGAGGGGCTTCCAGGCCCGTACAGGCCTTATAAGCCACTCGTGGAAACACCGCCCAATATCCTAAGACACCCTTATTTTTGCTGTCATTGTTGTACTCAACCTCGAGTGCCGAACAACAGAAATAGAGAAATGGAAGCTAGCTACGTATACATGGTGTGGCGCCTAGCCGAAGTATAGTTTTTTAATCGTTTTTTTAAAGTGTGGCATCCAGAAGTTCACACAGCCATAATAATAACAATAACATTTATTAAATAAGATAATTTGTAATGACAACTCCTCAAGGGACTTTTTTGCGTTATAGTTAAAATTCCCAAACAAACACAAAAACAATTAAGAATCCCAACTGGTTCGAGGCAGACCAGTTGCCTATTCACAAGTGTGGTAGATTTGACTTTAGGATCAATACCATGAAGTCAAATCTGGTCAGTGGTGAGAGTGGGATTGAACCTTGGACAACTGCATATAGATCCGGCACTCTAACCACGTGCACTAAGCCAGGCCGCCTTGTAATCCTAGGGTCATAACTTTGAGTCCAGGTCAAACCTCTGTGTTGTGTACTTGAGCAAAACGCATTTCGCAACTTGTTTTAGTCAACTTAGCTGTATAAATGACTACCAGTTGTTGGGGGCTAACCCGTGATTGATTAGAGTTCAGTCCAGGGAAAGTCAAAGATTCTCATCTACTTAACACTATGGAAACCAGAGATAAGCACTGGCGTATTTAGCTGTAATCGCTTGCTTCATGTTTAAACTTAACAACCAATATTATAAATTTGTGTTGCAGTGGGTTTTAACTATTACCGAGCTTCAGCTGGCATTGAGTACATACATTGGTGACGATGCTCTCAAACTATTGGCTCAGCACAAACCACCACGTTTAAAGATTCTTGATTTAAGTGGAACAAAAGTCACTTCCAAAGGAGTCAGGTTAGTTTCAAACATACTGTACCATACAGCTGGTCTAGGGAAGCATGTTTACAGACAATACAGGCTAGTTGTGCTGGCCGGGTGGGATATTGCTAAGAATTTGGGGTTATTTTTTGGTAGCATTTGGCTCAGTTCCCAGTATTGTACAGTGCTTACACTATGGAATCAATAAATGACTCCTAATCTTCCATTTTTATTCCATTTTATAAGATTGTTTTCTCATTTATTCCTGTGGTTATAAGATGACAGGGCAATCACTGGGTAATTGTCAGACAGAACACTGAAGAAGAAACGAACGTTTCGAAATGTATTTGTTTATTGTATTTTTTTAAAGGTTTTATACTAGTTTGGAAAAGAAAGATACACAAGGTCATAAATCATAATGATAGGGGCTTCTTGATAAGTAAGGAAAAATTGACAAACTAAGGTCTCAACGATCCAGCTATATATGGCCTGCCTCAAGAGGTAGACTAGAGTACCAAGTATTCATCTTCAGCTACCGTGCTACTTAAAGTCTCTTGTTTTAATAACTTAACTTGGACAGTGCTGTTGTTTCCGTTTAGGTTGCTAGGCTTCTAATCTATTTGTGTGTAGAAGCTAGTCAAACTGCAATGTAGCTTGTTGTAAATTACTGTACAGTGTGCTGTAAAAGGGGAATTTAACCCTAAACTGACTTTCGTAAAACAAAGTCAGTTAAGTGTGAAAACGATATTTACACTTTTCTTCCCTCATGTCGCGCTGATTTTCTGAGAAATTTTAGTTTAAAACACGTTATGAGCCGCATTGTACCGGCGGCTCAGGAACAGTAGTTCAGCGGAGAAAGAGTGAGGCTATGAGGTTAGACATGAGGAAAAATTTGCTTGAACTGAAGTTTCATCATTGAAGCGAAAAGTCATCCACAACTTAAATTTTGACTTTCACTCTTGACAGTGTAAGCGAGCTTATGACAACAAGACAGTTCAAGAGCCCCCTTGCTTCCCCATTACCTACGTCACAAGTTACCTTCGTTTATCGCTGACAAGTTAACAAGCACCCACGCTCAATTACCCTAAATGACCTGAAACACGCACATTCCAAGTAGAATTTCCCAGAAAATCAGCGTAACAGAAGAAGAAACTTTTAAAGACGGTCTCAACACCTTTAAAGATTTTATTTGAGAAATGTCGATTTGAAGGTACAGCTCCCTTTTAATGGCGAAACCTGACCGCCGCCTGGTTAGCCCAGTTGGTAAGGTGCCAGTCTATCGTGCGGGAGGCCCGGGTTCGATTCCCGGTGCCGGACCTTCACTCAGGGTCTTAAAATAACTGAGGAGAAGGTGCTGCCTTTGCTTCAACATCTGCAAACGGTTAGACCTTCGCCTCTTCTAGACTGTAGGCACTCTTAGTCCAGTAATTGAATTGTTAAACCTGTTGGGTTCTCCGACTACCTAAGAGTAGTGAAGCTAAATAAATAAATAAATAAACCTTACAGACGAGTACAAGCTTGACAGTACTGATAAAGTTTGTTGGTATTGCAGCGAGATATTGAAAGCTTGTCCAAACTTGGTTGATGTCAACCTAAGCAGCTGTCGTGGAATTCCTCGTGGAATGAAGCAACACCATTTAGGATCAACAGTTCTAAACAAGCTTCTAGAAAATTTGGACAGCAGGACTAACATTACAATTGATGACAATGATGAGAAGGACTAATGCTTGCACATTACTCATTCATTACATTACTTTATTATGTTATCATTCATTTTACGCAACCATCCACCACATGTGTATAAGACGCTGCATGGTTCGTGATCGCCCCCCTCGTCCCCCAATCTCACTCTAGGGCATCATTTCTTTGTTCTCATGCCGCAGAGCCTCAACTCATTATTTACAAAACGAAATCATGTTCTTCGAGGTCTGCCTTTCTTTGCATAACATGGATGGCAAAATCAGGGGGTCAGGGGGTCTGGATGGAAGTTCCAGATTTTATAACGAACTATTACAATTTCCACTGTGCCCCCCGTTCTCCCAATGATTTTTTTGCTTCCGCTACCCACGATAGTCGTCCACTTGAAGATAGCTGATCTTGTTGATCCACTCATGAAAATTTTATTTATAAACTTATAGGCCAGTGTCGTATTTCTTTTGACCATAGTTATTTTAGTTTTAACTATTTGCACAATTTTAAAGTTTTTAATTTGCAATTCACTGCGTCGTGCTTAGCAAAGCAGTAAAAGTTTTAAGTACCATTTAGCTATAGAATCCTGTCTTTTTTTAGCTTTTATGGGTCTGAGGGTTGGTCTGAGGCGCTTTGAATTTTTTAACAAAAACGTTACTTAAAAACAAACAAAAAAAGACGGTCGTTGAATTTGCTTATTACTTAAGCATATTATTTTTGAAGTAAGGAAAATTACACTACCCACTTTTTTTGTAAGAACAAGTAAGTTTCAGCTGAGGCTCGGCTGTTCTAGAATTTTTGATGGTATCAGCCTCAAATTTTTCTTAATTTAATTCCTATATAATCTTGATTTTAAGGACTTTTATGTGCAACTCAATCTGTGTACAAGGTCCAAAAAAAAGGTCTTGACATTGTCTGATCAAAATTCCAGCGTGATGATTGTCCTAAGTTTGCTCATAGCCTCAGTGTTACTATAGAACTCGCTCTTAAAAAAGTATGTACATCTTTCCATCGTTATAAGATCAGTTGATCAAATTTTTGAATACTATAAAGTATTAGTAGAAAAGAAGTATTATTTAATATAAGCTTGGATACTTTTATTTAATGAACAAAGGTTTCTTAATTTTGTCTCATAAGGACTTGTGTTTGTTCTGTAGTTTCAACTTAAAGACAGATTTATGTTGAACAAAGAGTAAGGGAATAAGATGATGGATAAAGGCACAAAACAGAAAACGAAAAAACCAAAGGAATTAACTTTTGGCACAAACGTAGAGTGAAAATTCTGTACCCATCTTATGGATGAAGCAGAATTTAATAACAAAGCAATACTTTGAAAAAGTAATTGATATTATGATTTGGAAGCATTTTATAATTCTGACTCTTAAAACAGCAAACTGTTCATTTTCTTGGTTATTTCTTTTTGGTCTAAACAATAAACAAATATTCCAGGAATATGAATTGGTTACAAGATGGTAAATATAGCGAAGCGCCAAATTGGCTATAAATCATCTCGTATACCAACAAACACGAATGGGATAATTTTTTCATTAATGAGCTTTCTGAAGCCTTCGATACTTGAAAATATTATTTAAGTAGTGGAGGTAGTATCTAACGCTTAGGACTAGGTCGGGGTACCCAGTGCATCATGGGTTCGTCGCAAGCCAGGACACTTAGTGAACGAACAAGATGGCGACTATGTAATGTAACCTTTGCTATTCATTATTAAACTTGCGACGAGGATGTAAAACAAGAATGTCAGACGAGAATCAGACTGCAAATAAGGGGAGCAACAAGTCAGGAACACTCACGAGTGTCGGGCAAGTGT
The DNA here is from genome assembly GCA_026413305.1 of Hydrozoanthus tunicans. Taxonomy (NCBI): domain Eukaryota; kingdom Metazoa; phylum Cnidaria; class Anthozoa; order Zoantharia; family Hydrozoanthidae; genus Hydrozoanthus; species Hydrozoanthus tunicans. The sequence goes on from JAOBAT010053460.1 coordinate 17,767, forward strand.
GGGAGCGCTCAGTTTTAGTGGAGAACCGGGCGAGCGTGAGAAGGTGTGGAGGTTGTGGAAGGGCCTATTGGAGAGAGCGGTCAGATGGGTGGACGTGAGTAACCCAGATAAACCAGATCTCTTGCTTTTAGTAGGGGATACGAACTACAATCATCATTGAAACTCTGTCAGAAGAACTGGGCACGGATTATAACTCGCACTTGCAAGAACTTGACAAAGCGAGTAGAAATAACACCCTAGAGCTATACAAGCTGTTTAGCACAGAGTTAAGTTGTTATGCTTACTATAGTAAAAACTCACAATAGAGAGCTGAAAAACGAAGTTATCCGCAAAAATGGGGATCTCAAACAGGTAAAACTAAAAGAATTAGCTATGTCCTGTGAGATTGCGAACGAAGGTAATGCCAGGATAAGTGCAAAAGCAAATGCCTTCAAAGAACAACCAGAGGCAAGGAAAATTACCGAACCGGCGCGGTACAGCTAAAGAAATGAGGACCAAGGACAGCCCCAGAGTGAGCAAACATGCTCAAAAGGTGGCAACGAAGCACACTCCCGGGCAAGCCCTGACCTGCTAATGGTGAACGGTGCTCGTATGTGGAGGACTGAACCAATTTGCTAAGTTGTGCGGTATCGAGGTGACCAGCGAGTCATTCAGGCGGAGTGACACCAGGTCGTGAGGATTCATTACAACGAAGAAGAGGAAGAAAAAGAAGCCTACGCATAACAAATTAACTCACACCAGTCAAACAACCCAGTAGTCGATCTACAAATTAATGGCAACACAATCACACCACACGTAGACACACCTGTAGGCGGATGTCACAGTCATCGCAGTGAAACATTACAAGGGGAAGAGAAACAGTTCATTAGAAGCAACCAAAATCAAAGTGAGAGGGTACACAGATGAAGGAAAAGGCCCCCTACTACCGCTATTAGGGAAGTTCAAAGCCAGCCGGCTGAGAAAAGGAGACAAAGCAGCTCAAGAAACAGTGTACGTGGTTCGAGGCCAAGGAAATGTCGCGTTACTTAGCAGACCGGCAGCCGAGAATGTGGGCCTGATAGAATACCATTTAGAAGCAACCATAACCAGCCCTCAAGTGCAAGGAGAAAATATGGAGCCAATCACCAAGCTAGTGGAGGAATACAAGGACGTCTTCACTGGCGTTGGCAAGTTGAAAGGAGTCAAGGTCATGGTCAAGTTACACGTGGATCCAGATGCTAAAGGCGTTGTCCAGAAACAGCGTAGAATCTCCATTCCATTAAAAGAAAAGTTCGCAAGCTATTGGACAAATGGAAAGAAGGAACAGGCGTATAGCTCAGTTGGTTAGTGCGCTTCCTTCGGAGCTAGAGGTCCCTAGTTCGATCCCCAGTGACTGCATGCCTGCTTTGACTTTCTTCTGATCAGTGTAGCTGTAGCTTTGAATACCCGTAAAACGGAGCACTGACAGAGGCAGGGGGTAAAGGGCGCACCGTCGGCTTAACAACCTGAGAGCTGAAGGAACTACCGACGTTAAATAACGGCACCTTTACCTTATTTTTTTAAATGGATATACGTGAGGACGTAGGGAACGAGCCAACAGTATGGAGCAGCAATGTGGTTATTACCCCTAAAAAGGTTGGAGAAAGCATCAGGGCCAGCCTTGACATGACAGACGCGGACATGATGCGGACCAGACACGTTATTCCGACACTGAGGGAGTTACAAACAAGGCTGGACGGTGCAAAATTCTTTTCGCATCTAGATATGAGTGACGGCTACGTGCAGCAGAGAAAAGCAGAAAACTAACAACATTTTACACATCCAGAGCTCATGCGTTTTAAAAGGCAACGCGTCGGCGTCAACAGCGCAGCAGAGTTATTCAACGAGGAGGTCCGGAAAGTGGAGCGGAGGGGTTGGCGCAGTGGTAAGATCTCTGCCTCCCAATTCTGAGGTCCCCGGTTCAATTCCCGGCCTGGTCAAGTGTTGAATATTTGGGCGACCTTCTTTCCCGCTAAAGGCCACTCAGTTTTCAATCCTTCCGGGGTCGGTAAATGAGTAACAGCACAAATGGACCGCTTTGAAGCGGCTGCCTGAGGCGCCTATATGCTTCCGTTCCTCTGGGGATAAACTGAACATTGTGAAGCGCCTTTGAGCATTCATATGGAAAAGGCGCTATATAAATGCACCACTTTACCCTTCCCTTTCCCAGGAACCGAATGCCATAAGTATCTATGACGACGTTCTTATCTTCGGAAGAAATCAAGAGGAACATGACAGATAAGACCGCTAAGAAACGTGTTGCATCAGCGGAGAGATAATGACCACACTCAGCGCATGGAAGAGTAGATTCAATCTGACAGCAGTCAAATATTCTTCGGAAAAGTGTTTTGCTACAGACCCAGAGAAGATTGTAGCCTTACAGGAGGCAGGGCCCCAGAATCAGCGACGGAGGTACGTTCCTTTTTGTTTTTTGTGGCAGCGAACGCCGACTTCATGGAAAGGTTTGCGCAGGTAACAGCACCACTTCGAGCTCTTATGAAGAAACAAATAGAGCTGCGGTGGACAGTAGAATACCTGCGGTCGTCAGAGACAGTCAAGACTTTATTGTCAGGAGAAACAGTAATGGCTTAAGTACTTCGGCCTGCAAAGAAAGACTCACCTAAAGACAGATGCCAGGCCCAACGGAATAGCTGTCATCCTGAAGCAATAGGACCCACAGGTGCGACAGAAGATGGAGACCAGTAACATACTGTCCCAGGGCTCTTACAGAAGTGGAAAAACGATACTTCCTGTTAGAGAAAGAAGTCAAAGCAGTAGAATGGGGTATACTAACAAACCAGATATACCTGTACGGCCTACGAGATGCATTAACTGTTGACACAGACCACAAGCCGCTGGTACCGCTGCTTACAAATCACCGGGCATCAGCCCCGCTACGGATGGAAAGAATGAGAATTAGGCTGCAAGGGTTCAACTTCGATTTGAATTATGTCCCAGGAAAGAACACTGGAATGGAGAATAACGAAGCAGACAATAACACAAGGCACCCAGAACCAACGCGTGCGGCGAAACACGAAAACAGCCCGCCGTATACGAAAGGTAAGCTTGACGAGGCGCAAAAAGGATTTGAGAAAGGCATCATGGCGGTTGTGCGAGAGTCAGTACCAGAGGCAGTAACAATGCAAGAGTTACAAGAGCAGACCCAAACAGACTTCGAACTGTCGGAGCTGAAAGAGGCTATAGCACGTGGTTACTTCAACGGAGAAGAGAAGAAACTTTAAGAAGCGTCATACGACCCGGTGTTTATTGAACTAGCAGTCGTAGGAGGGCTAGTGGTGAGATGAGCTCGAATAGTGGTACCAAGGTCGCTCAGAGAAAAGGCCGTTCAGCTAGCACATGTAGAACATCAGGGCATCGCCAATACAAAGGAGCACCTACGCTTGAGACTGTGGTTCCCAGGATTAGATAGAATGGTAGAGGCGCATACACAGCACTGCCACCCGTGCCAAGTAGTAACGGTTTCGCTGGAAAAGGAACCTTTGCGCATGTCCCGTTTACCCGCGGAAGCCTGATAAGAGGTATCAGCGGACTTCTGGGGTCCAACACACAGGAGAATACCCCCTGGTAGTGGTGTGCAAGCAGTCCAGACGGGCCGAGGTAGAGTTTGTCTCCGGCACCAGTGCTAAAGTTGTCGTATCCAAGCTGGGCAGAATGTTTGCGTCACTCAGAATAACTCTTTCGTTGGTAAGCGATAACGGACCACTCTTTAACGGAAGCTTCAGCAGGTTTCTTGGCTTTCATTATCACCGCAAAACACCCGTGAACCACAGGCTAACGGAGAAGCGGAGCAGTTCATGACAATACTTAAGAAGGTACCAGATTTCTCGGTCGACAGGAGCCATATTTAAGCAAGAAGTCTACCGCTTCCTTCGGGCATACCGAGCCACGCCGCATTGCATCTTCAAGGCAGCAGCGCAAGCAGACATCATGTTTCGATTCCAAACCGCAAGTTCCGCACCAGACCCCCAACAAATAAGGTCCTACGACAATTGGACTTAGGAGAACTTTACCAAAGAGACTTGAAAAAAAATGATGAAGATGAAGAGTTATGCAGATGGAAAAGACAAATGAAGACCTCGGGTGTACAGCTGGACTGCGAATTCGGGATCTTAAGATCATTCCATCGAAATAGAACCCGCACCTAGATTTTTCTCAATTTTCCCTCATTTGTCAATAACACTCAGATTTTTCCTATTTTTTCTCTTTAGAGAGTCATGTTGAGATTTGACTGACTGACGAAAAAAAATTGTGGGGTACCCGTGCTTGTTTAGGAGAAATTCTAGGAAAACTGGCAAAACATGGGCTTTTTCAATCCATTTCCGAGGGGAGACTGGAACCGAGTTAAACAAAAAGCCCCATATATTATGAAGTAAACTACTTTTTCGCATTATTTTTCTGATATGTCTTCGAGAGCTCAACATTCACTAGAAAATGACAAAAATGTGTAACACTTTAAAATTTCTAATATGCGCAGTAAAGATGCGCAATGCAAAACTGGGGAATTACCTTAAACCAAAAATGCGGGCGTGATGCGTGATTGAGTCAGTATGAAGCTTGGCTGGAGTAGCTCCCAATGGCCGAGACCAGAAACTCGAGAAACACCAAAACAACGCACATATGTCTGGTACAAGAGTTCGTTAATTAATGTCTTTTTCTTTTTTTGTCTCTCGTTCAAAAAAAAAGAGAAAGACATAACGAGCCCTTGTTGTAACAGAATCATACCATACGCATAGTACTAGTAAGAAGGCACTTTTAAATGATTAAATCATGACATCAAGACAATGATGTCAAACTTTGTCCACCTTGCCAACCAACAAAATGCCAACTTAAAAAAGTTTAATAACTTTTCCATTCCATTGGCGTAAATCTGCAGATACCATCACAGAGTACAACAAGTGTGACACATGACGTGATGATGTCAGAGAAATGCTCAAAAACGGCAAAATTTTGCAATTTTGATGTGTTTCTTAAAAACTTTTCATAGACACATCTCTAAAGCCACTGTGATTTAGCACAAAGTTTAACCTTTCCATCATAAACAATTGCATAAAAGATTCTTTTCCGAGTCAAACTTGCCATTTTCAGTTTCACATTCGGTGAAAATTTAAGTTCAAAATAGCAAAAGTTGAACAATAACTAATAACTTTAGATACAAAGCACTGACCAAATGCAACCGTGACGTAGCACAAGATGCACCTGCTCTCTCACAAGTAATTCCAAAAAAACTTTTTTTACCGAAATGGAAAAACAGTTTCAAAATGGCACAAAAAAAAATAAAACTTTTAAAATAAAAAAACAGAGAACTTAATCTTTAACTCAAGCAAAGAGTGAAAGTTCTGTACCTATGTTATGGATTTTCCTTATGTAAATAAGTTACAAATGAATAGCAAAATTTAATAACAATAAAGTAATATTAAAAAATATGATTTTAAAGCTTCTTATAGTTCTGACTCTCAAAACAAAAAGACTCTAATTTCTTCGTTATTCATTTTTCTTGGTGTATACAATAAACAATTATTCCAGGAACATGTGTTGGTTACAAGATAGTAAACATGCAGCCATCGAGGGCGAAGTGCCAGATTAGCTATAAATCATCATGTACCGAAACAAGCACAAAAGGAATAATTGTTTCATTAATGAGCTTCTGAAGCCTTCCATATTTAAAAGTTAAGCAATCTTTTTTCCTCCACACAAAATTTTCAACTTGGCAACACTTTCCAAATTTTGTCAATGGATATGTGAGCTGCAACCAAGACTGAGTGAACTAGATACAAAAGTAGAAACACAATACCCAAGATTGAAACTTTAGTGGTTCGAATTATATGAGGACCGATTGCTCTTAAATACTTATTAAAACAATATGCAAATTAAAGTGTTTGTTTTGGATGTTTGGTTGGAGATCGAGAGTTCTGCATTACAGAGTACCCCTACTATGTGATGCTTATATGATATTGATATGTGTGTACAATTATTTCGTAGTTACATAAGGCAAAAATCTTGCTCCACTGTGAAACATCACACACATGCAAAGCAGCCATTATAATTTTGTCTCCATTGCTGCTTACAAAGACAAGTGGTTAAGCTGATGGTTGTTTGAGATCAACGAAGCAGAAACCCGTTCTTAAATGGATCATCTTTTTCCACCGTGAAGGTGCTTGTACCAGTGTAGTATGCATGTCCAGTTACCTCCACATGAACAGCAGGGAAATCTCCACACATTGTCTCCTTTACTACTTTGCCACCAAACTTTGATCCTACCAGGCCTTGCTCAAAGACACGCATTTTATTGAGGCCAATCTGCTGACGGGCATACTGAACAGCTATTCTGGCCGTTACACCAGATCCAGTGGGACTGCGGTCAACCTGCAAGAATCAAAGAAGAAAGCAGAATTATATCCTCATTTAGACAAAAATTGATTCACTAACTCCCACCGATATATGACACTGTTATTTTTACTTTCTTAGTCTTCCTTTTACTTATTTTTCTCAGTACATGATAGGCATTTGGTTTGCTGCATTAAAACCAAAGTAGTATCACTTCCAAATAATAATTTGTTTTAATACTTTCACAACCTATTTCTTTTGTTTTTATAAATTACAAAATGTTGCAAAAATTTTATAGTGTCTGCTGCATAGCAATTAGATTTTTATGTTTTTTTTCAAGACTTATTTCCATTTTTAGACACATTTATCTGTTAACACAATTAGGGTTACATAACCAAACAGGTGAACTGCACTAATGAGCTGACTGCAAGGACTTGACAGATATGAAGTACTGAATAACTATGGTTTAATTGATGCTAGAAGATTCAATTTGAAAACATAGGCTTTGGAACCCCGGGCACTGCCCCTAACCAAATTATTGGCCCTTATCTTGGATTGAGATTTTAATGTCCAAGAAGGTGACTCAAGTGTCCGAAACTTCCAACGTAAACTTGAGCACCGGATGAAATGAATCAACAAAATGAATGAACTGGTTTAATGAGCTGGTTTAATTTGTCTTTGGTGCACTCAAATCACTGGCCCCGGCCCACTCACTTATTTTCGATACTGGACCATTTTACCTGTTCTAGTAGTAATTTAATTTATTGTCTCATATGTTCTGTTTGCAACACATTGTACATTGGAGAAACTGGCAGAAAATTAAGTGAACGATTCGTTGAACACTTGAGAGATGCTAACTAATGATCACTCACTCTTCTAATCAGTCGCAAGACATTTAAATTTAATACCAGGACATTCCTTTCACAACATGCAAATAACCAGCATCTCTCTTCACAACGGCTCTAATGAGTCACACATAAAAAAAGAACAAAGAGAACAAAGAACAAAGAGAAAAAATCAATTTTTATGCAAATGCAAATACTAGCTTTTAAAATCCCATTGGTACTGCATAGAGTTTTACTTTTTATCAATACATACATGTCGTATAGTCCGTATAAAATTAAAATTTTCATGTGTGAAATAAATAAATAATTTCGAAGTAAACTTTAATAAACAAACAAGACACCGAAAGAATATTTGAGCAAGTCGCAACCTATCTAGACAAATAAATTGACAGAACGTGCAAGTTATTTTTAAAAATGCTAAAACATTTACTCAGCGCGTCATGGCAGCAGAAGTGATAGTTCGAATGAAATATTAAATAATTAATATAAAGGCCTAATTGTTACGTTGAAATCTTACCTGACAGTCCGCGAAAACACAGATGTTAGCTGTACTATCATCTGGATCATCAGAATATTCGTCTTTCCCATCTGTAATAATAGTACCGTAAAGGAAGGCCAAATCGTCACTGTCCGGATGATTGAGGTGGATCTGGTGTTTCGCTGCCTGGGTCACAGCATTAGCAGCCTCAACAAGATCTTTGACTTTCGATGACTTCACGTCGACCCCCAGCTTGTCGTCTGAAATCAAAGCATAGAAGGCACCTCCATACCCTATATCCACTTTCAACTTTCCATACTTCTCAGTGTCTACCTCTGCATCAAGAGCAAAAGCGAAGGCAGGAACACTAAAAAATTTTACCCTTCCTGATTTTCCTTCGCTCAACTCCACCAGAGCTTTTACCAGCCCACAAGGACACTGAATGAAAACAGGTACTTCACCGTCTGTCGTCACATCAGTGCTTAGAAGTCCAGAATCTACAGCGTATCGGCCTAGTGCGATAACTGCATGACCACACATTGTACTGTATCCCTCATTATGGAGAAAAATGGCGGCTAGATCAGCGTTTTCGTGGTCCGGTTGAACCAATAATGCGCCGTACATGTCAAAATGACCGCGCGGTTCAAACATCAACAGTTTTCGAAGATGATCCAGGTTTTCGCGAAGGAATCTCCGTTTGGCAAGAATTGTGTTACCTTTGATTGGAGGAAAACCTGATGTTATTATACGTAAGGGTTCTCCTCCAGTATGCATCTCAACTGTTTTGATTTGAATGTCCTCGTCCTCCATTTTGTTTTCCTCGCTCTGCAGCTGGTTCCTGCGAAACACCAACTCACAGCACAGTGGGCCCACGCGCTTTATCTGTATGAAGACACAGGGAGCCCACGCGCTTTCTTACTTGCCTGTGGACTTGTTGCCTATCCATTCCGATATGCGAGTGACTTGAGTACCAGATAATGAGATACACAAACTCCCAACATGCTTTAAAGTTCTTTTTCATCGTCCAACATTCATAAAAGCATGCAACAGGTATGTTTTGTACCGCGGGCAGATCTAACTACAAACAGCTCGTGTCAATTACGCCTCGCTTATTGATTTGAGATGATCAAATTACATCGAATCAATTTAAAATCTAATTGAAAAGAGAAGAGAGGCAAGGGGAGAAACTGGATCTGTCTTTCGTAGCGTCTGCGCCAATAGTACAATGGACCAGTATTGTCAGTTTTTGTCAATATGGACAGATCCACAATTCTCGTACTTTTTTTGGATTCGAAAGACGAAACAAATTTAGTACACAACTTTGTAACTAAAACTAATTTTACTTCCGATATCGTCCTCCAGTGAATGTGTTCCTTTGAAAATAAAAAATAAGGATTGTTAGTATGAATAAACTCAGCAAAGCATCGTTTAGATTTCCGTCAGCTACCGTTCTGATCATTTCGCGATCTACTGTCTGTGAACACTCCATTCTGTGTTAAGCCTGTCAATGGCCGATCGACCTGTCCATATTGACAAAAAACAGACAAGTACTGGTCTACTGTACAATAGCCGCAGAATGAGATGCTTCAAAAGACAGATCCAGTTTCTCCACTTGTCTCTCTTCTCTTTTCGATTAAATTTTAGTTTAATTCGATGCAATTTGATTAGGCGAGGCTTAATTGAAACATGAGCTGTTTGTAGTTAGATCTGCTCACGGTACAAGATAAAAACGTTGAGTTTTAATTAAAAGGCAGACAAAGATTTAGAGCCCGCCGCATGCTTTTATGGATATTGTGCAATGAAAAACAATTTTAAAGCATGTTGGGAGTTTGTGTATCTCCGTTGATCTGGTACTCAATTCACTCGCATGTCGGAATGGTAGGCACCCGGATAGGCAGCAAGGCTCATCTCACTACTCCACAGGCAATAAGAAAGTAGTCAATCTCTTATCTTATAAAAACTTGAATTTTTCTTCATAAAGATAAAGCGCATGGGCTCCCTGTGCTCACACTGACGGTCATTGCCGCTGGTAAAAAAACAGGTGCTAAATGTAATTTCAATTCTTATCCATTATTTATACAAAAAACAGACAAGTACTGGCGCAGACACTACGAAAGACAGATCCAGTTTCTCCACTTGTCTCTCTTCTCTTTTCAATTAAATTTTAGTTTAATTCGATGCAATTTGATTAGGCGAGGCTTAATTGAAACATGAGCTGTTTGTAGTTAGACCTGCCCACGGTACAAGATTAAAACGTTGAGTTTTAATTGAAAGGCAGACAAAGATTTAGAGCCTGCTGCATGCTTTTATGGATATTGTGCAATGAAAAACAATTTTAAAGCATGTTGGGAGTTTATTTATCTCATTATCTAGTACTCAATTCACTCGCATATCGAATGGTAGGCACCCGGATAGGCAGCAAGGCTCACCTCACTACTCCACAGGCAATAAGAAAGTAGTCAATCTCTTATCTTCTTATAAAAACTAGAATTTTTCTTCATAAAGATAAAGCGCGTGGGCTCCCTGTGCTCAAACTGACGGTCATTGCTGCTGGCAAAAAAACAGGTGCTAAATGTAATTTCAATTCTTTTCCATTATTTATATAATTTAATTTTTTGCTTATATTCCAGATTGATTCAACTTCACTTGAGTTGCTGAAAATTTTTGAATAGTGAAGTTTTTCGGTTTTCGGAAATTTTCGAAAACTGCCATAGTTACTATAAAATTATTAAAACATAATTGTCTTTACTTTTTTTTTAAATCGGGAAATCAAAATGTGAACCCAGCAAGAGGTCTCCAAAACATTTAGAATTCAAAAAAACCGTCGGATGACAGTCGAAATATTTTGGTTAAAATAAAAAATGGAATGGCTTTGCGTACCGACTTTTATTCTACAACTATATATGCCCGAGCAAATATATCTTTTTAAAAAACAGCTAGAAAGGATCAACAGACTACCAGAAACAACATCAGACCAAGGTTAGTAAAAATTTATTCAAAATCATGTTTCCAATTTATTTTAGTTCGTTCGTGATTCCACGCAAACTCCACACTGATTTGTGATTTGATCACTGATTTGATTTGTATAAGAAAACTTAAATTCTGCGTTGTATTGGATATTCTTTTTTATTTACATTTAACTTCGTGAGCCAAGTGATCCAACACATACCGGCGGAATTGTTGTACCGTGGTAATTCTTTAACACTGATTTGTGTCTGGGCCGCCTGTGCACTGACTGACTAAACACTTTTATCTTTACTCAGTCCGAGGTGTCTACTAATTTTTTCCTACGGTGTATGACTTAAAAACCAAATTGTTTCTATACAAACACCGACCCGATATCTACGTCTTATCCATCTTCTTCGTTTTCGCTTAGTTTCATTTAAGGGGCTTACTTTGGAAGGTTTAGACAGTGCTAGTAGTGATGCCCCCCACTGCAAAACGAGGAATGTTAAGAATGTGTTAATGAGGGGGTAATTACCCCCCAAGCTGTCATAATTACCCATTACAATGTTACTTTGGGGATTTCCCTATTGTCTCAGGGATACACAAGGGGATAAGGGGCGTGGACTTCATTGTTGAAAAAGGACGCAACGCTATCCATTGACAATGGGTATTGTTGAAAAAGGACGCGACGCT